>QTSX02003795.1:0-117619 GCA_014839935.2 Entomophthora muscae | reverse complement strand
AGTCTCAGTTAGTTGCAGGGAAGGCTATTATATTACCTTGTGGCTCTGAATGATGAATCTCTACTAGTTGTGGCTAGAGAGAGGCGCTGAAGTAATTGGAAACACAAAGACAGAAACTTGAATAGAACTTAATTTTTATTGGTGAAAATGAAATGTAATATATAGTGGTTGGCAATACCACAAAACAGTACCAGGACAGTATGATCACTTGCCACAAGCATGAGTGGGGCAAGTGAGTTGCGCAGAATCAGGAAACTGAACAATTGAATTTCCCAGTTTGAAAACAGACTCGTTTTGAGGGGCAAAAGCGAAAGCAAGCAATTTGTCCTCAAAATAACCCATCAAAATCAAAACAGTGTGAATAGTGACATTCACGGCAAGCATGGACGCTGCAAAAACTGTAAAATTAAAGCCATGAACCACAAGGTACTGCACAGGCATGTAAGCAAGAAGGAACTTTATCTTTGGGGGATAACAATCTAAAACTTTAAAACTTGATATTGGCTTTAACATTATAGTGTTTATTGAACTACTAAAGTAGTTCTAGGGATTGGAAGTCAATATGAGGATTGGGATTTGGCAACGATGTGGCAGGCCTCAATTTTTGTCACCAAGCCTCCAGAAGTTACTGAAAATTTTGTGATGTCATAAATTGACTTTGGCGCAGAAAAGCACCAAATTACCTGTTTTTGAGGTTTCCAAGCATTTTTTGACTCATTTGTCAAAATCAGCAAACCCCATGCATGCTTTGCCACAACCCATTTATTGTCAATGACCTGGTTTTGATCAGCCAGACTTTTCATGGGGCTTTTTGGGGCTAGTTGCTTGGACGCTTTCTTCTGGGGATGGGTGATTCCAGTTAAGATGGTATTATCCGTGACATTATATTTAAAATAAATTGCTCCACCTGTACTCAACTGTTTCTCTCCTATTTTAACATTGCTTACAATCTCTTTGGGCACATATGTGATTCATTTAATGATTCAACTTCTTAGCAAATTTTTCTCAACTATTGATAAGCATCTGGCCTATTACCTTTCAAGTGTAAGATGTTTCTGAGCAAAATCACTGCCTAACTGTTTTAAAGTTTTTCCTGTGATCTTTGAAGTTTTCAGGGCACTGGGATGTGAAAGATCCGCTCTTTAGTTGGCTAGTTTTTGGGTTTCTTTGCTCTAACGTTGGCCAGTATATAGTATGTGCTAGGTTTCACAGAACATCTGTGTACTGTGAGATACACTGATATCTAGAGGTCCAGGCTCATTTGGAACACTATGACCAATATTTATCTTATTACTTGTCTCAACAACTTTATTTAACAAACCTGGTTAATAATAATACAGTTAGCAGTATTTGAAGTAACTGGCTTGATATACAGCTAATGAATATGACCTTAAAACAGTACTATTTTTTAGGGAACAGTAATATAAAAATAATGTAAAAAGTAGAAGAAAGTGAATTAGATGTTTATTGAGAATGAGAGAATTTAAGATTTAAAGCAAAGTGGCACCAGAATCCTTAGATGATGCTTCTACTTGGACAGAATAGATAGACTGCTCCTCATGTAGGGCTTTCAGCAGGGAATTAGGTGCTTTGAGAGAGTTGGCAGGAACCAAGTCTCAAATCAAATCCCTGAGAGCAACAATCTCTTAGATTTCAATCATTTTACCCCTAACTATTTAAATTTAAAAGTTTATTAGTATCAAATTTTTATAGTATTCTGACAGCAAGCCAAACTGCTTTATATCTAGAGCTGATATTTTAGCAATAGAAAATATATCTGGTTTATATTTTACTGCTTATCAAGGCTTAATAGTGATAGGAAGTATAGATAAGTCATAAATGTTTCAGCTTCTGTGTAACTTATTAAACAATAATGATTTACCTATGGCATACTTTATTTTTAAGCTTAAAATCTTAGCTGGAATTGACTGCTGGGTAGATTACTATGTTGTGTTATTATGGCTAAGGAGATTGCCAATAAAAAGTATATAGATTTGAAAGAATTGGCCTAATATTGTATAAAAAGCAAGATAAATCAAACATGACAAAAAAATGTCATGTTTGACAAGTAAAAATCATTGATATAACTTCTATTATAAGATGTGGAAAATCATGATGGTATAACCAAGAATAACCAAGCAATCCCGACTTAGGAAGGTGCCCTAGTTAAAAATTAGTAAGATTATGCAGTATTAGCTTGAGATTAGGGGTCTAATTGCTTTAAAGGAGATAGATTGGAGGCATTTAGGAAGCTGAAGACAAGCACAAATCCCAGTTAGAAAATTGGAGCTGTTTATCCTTATGAGTGGTTAGGCTGAGGTTTGTGGTTATAAGAGTTTGTAGATAAAACAATAGATGGTGATAACATTGAGCCAAATGTCTGTTGTTTATCTAGAACCAAGAGAACAAATATTGTTAGAGTTGAGCTTTTAAGATTGCAGGGATTAAACAGCTGGTTGTTATTTCATTGGAGCTGAAAATCAGTAGTCATAACGAGGCCGGTGATCCCGAGAAGCACGAGCAGGAGGGTAGTGGTTAGCACGCTCATCACGGTAGCGGTCAGGGATGACATCTTCACGAGGACGTAATGGTGCACGCTCGCGATCAAATGGTGGAACACCTCGTGAGTCACGCATTTCACGGGGGTCACGGACACGAGGATAATCAGGGTAACGATCACGAGGAGCCCGGAAGTCACGAGAGTCTCTTGCATCACGAGAGTAACTGGGGGGCATATCACGAGGATCTCTTGGTGGATACTGAGATCGTTCACCCCTGGGATAATAATCTCTTCCTCGAGGAGCAGGAGGCCGCTCAAACCCACGATCACGCATACGGTGATCAGGATATTGCTCCTTAAGGCCATAGCGAGAGGGATAGTCATGGTTTCTGATCCGAGGTGCATTGTAACCATCTCTAGGGGGATATTCTCTCTCATATGGGTATCTTATTTGAGGACGATCATAATTATCACGGGATATGTTACGATTGTAATCTCGACGGTCATTAAAGCCAGGTCGGCGTTCTGGAATAGGCTTGGAACCAGAATAGCGCCCTGGAGTAGGAGAACGAGGGCGGCTTCTCCGAGACTTTTCAACAAAGACGATGACACCATCGATTTTGAGCATTTGACAGTTATCTATTGCGGTATTTGCAGCCTCAACTGTTTCATAAGTCACAAATCCAAACCCGCGAGACTCTTTGGTATGAGGATCGACTACAAGGTTACAATTTTGAATCTGAGGCGAGTTAGCAAATTAACATTGATTCATTACATTTCCAAACTTAGAAAATTCTTGAACAAGAGTATCTTGAGTGGTGCGATAGGAAAGTTTAGAGATGTACAGGGTTGTGCCTGGATTGTCATATCCAGATCTAAAAAGATAATTTGAGCAAGAGCTAGAGACGAATTATACCTCTCGTCGTGTCTATGAGAATTTTCGCGGTATTCTCCTTGAGAGGCTGAGTCATGAGTTTGGGTGATTTCATGATCAAGAGGATCATAAGCTTGACCACTTGTGTTTATAGTGACCTCATTATAAGAATCTAGAGCATCGTTAAAGGACTGAGTCGGTTGGCTATTGTGATCAATAGTATGAGACCCTGTTGGTCCCATGTCGTGAGAGGCTTGTGGACTATTAGGTTGTTCCATGATAATCAGGAGGTTGCGGCTAGACTAACTACTTGGGTTGAAATTAAAATTATTAAAAGCTTGCGGGCAATTTAAGTCATTTTTGTTAGCCGATGGTTCCGAACAAAAGAATCTTTGATTTTGAGGAAGTAAATTGATTCCATCAAAACCGCAGGTTGGTAAAAAGAAAAAGAGACTGAAAACAGGCAAAGTTGAAGCTGCAAACCAATTTAAATATCTAACCAGATGTAAACAGAGCCGAGTCTGGTTGGTGCGCCGACTAGTGAAATTTTACCTATAGCGTATGCTGAGTTGTGAGAACCAAGTTGGCCAGAGATATGCTAGACTTGGTTAAGAAAAGTTTGTGATAGATCGGCAGTCAAAGGGTGATCAGGAAGGATTTGATTTATTGTTGTGGCTCGAAACTTTTGCAAGGTTTGGGACCCCATCCAGGCTTTTCGTTGTCAATACATGTGAAGTGCTTCTTTAATCTACATTGAAATTTTAATGCATCTCCATTCAATCCAATCAGCTAAGCCCATGCTAGCAAAATATCTAGAACCTTCACGACTAATCCGAAAGCATGCAGCCCAATATCCAATCAGACACCCATATCCTTAATACATTTATTTGCCGTCATTGATTTAGCTTATACATGCTTCAGATAAAAGCAGCAGGGATTACATCTAAGTAAAAGCCCTAAGTACTATGCTTAAGTTGAATTTGAATATTTATCTATAGTAGTTGTCTTAAAATTAAATGTAATATATGCTCAATCATATTAAATAGTGCATCTCAAATACATATAATAAATTACCATTTTATTCAAGCCAATAAAATATAACATACTTTTTATGAATATTGAGTATATACTTCTGCTAAAAATAAAAAATTAGAAATGTGGAAAACTAGAAGAGATAATTAGTTTTATAAATAAATATATTCTTAAAGCTATGGGTTGTATAAGGTCCTGCCCATAGAGGAACAATATTGTAGACTAAAGTGTGCAAGGCATTGGTATTTAAGTTTAATAAATAAACAGTTGGTACTGTTTGCAATAGTATCTTAAAAATCCCTAATAGTGATTTATACTGTATAACAAAAGAAGTAATATAGTTTAAAAAACCTAAATTTAATATTAATCTCTCCTTTAGCACTGGACAGGACACTTTTCCCTTGTCAAACAAAGAAACCCTCTCAAAACCTGTCAAACCCCTCAACACTTTGGAGGATTTAGCACATACAGTTGATGAGAGATTTGTGTTGGCTTATCTCACTGAGCCCCCTGCCTCCATTACCCCTTTGTTGGAAGAAACATTGGTTAATTTGGATTGTTTACTGGCCTGGTGTTGACTGTTCTTGAAAACCAGCATAACCCACCAATCAAGTGTTGCCACATCAACTCTCATAAATTTAAAATTACCTGATAAAAATGGGCCCCGGGAACACCCCCTAGACAAAGGTCAATCAGAAGCTAAGCCAGACATTGTTGAGAACCCTCCAACACTCCTGTCTCAGGGTTGCAAAAATTCCCCTGCAACCAATTGATCCTTTCCCCTCATCTTTCCCCCAGCTGGTTCCTCAAATTCAAATCCAGTGTGCCAGGAATGACAATTTGGATGCACTTGAATCCCAAAGTATGGAACCAGAGTCAAACCCTGGACAAAATTCTTTGCAGACAGCCAGATCCAAAGGCTGGGAACCCAATAGCCCACTACCAATTGACAAAGTTGTTGCAAACCTGCCAGGACCCAAACCCTTAACCACCACACAGGGTTCTGCAAGAAAACTGCCAGTGCAAGATGCTGGGAATTTTCCTGAGGTGCCAATACCTGACACTGGTGGTTTTCTTGGTGAAATGCAGGTGTTCCCCAATTAGAGTTATTCTGAACTCCCCCAAAGCCCAGGAAGTGGCACTGAACCTGAAGAGGCACTCAACGCCTGAGTTGCTAAACTGTCACAAGTGATAAACTCCTGTCAACTATGATAATCAAAAGGCCTCAACTATGGGACTCAAACCCTGATGCCCCGCGGGCCGCCAGCCCTCAGGGCCAGCCACCCGGCTGCCTGCAGTTTTTGGGGTTTGAATCAGAATTGGATTCAACTTCGGAGAATCTCCTGAAGTCTGATGAACCAAGTTTGCCTACAACAATGCCCCCCGCTCTAGAGGTCCCTGTTAACCCAACCAATCAACGGGCCGGGTTAGCCACAGACCCCAGAATAACCCGGGCCACTGCAGAAGAAGAAACAAAGATACCTTCTATAAGAAACGGGCCACCCAGAGATGACCCGTCCCATGACCTGATTAAGGAATTGGAGTGCTCTAGTTGCAAGCCAGCCAATGAAATAACCCCCGTGACTGTTGCCACCAAGGGCTGTGAGGACCTAGTAGATGGGGAAACCCGGGCCATGAAAATCTTTGAAAGTTTTGCCATGACAGATGGGCATACTTATACCCTGGGCTGCCAGGAAGATGCCCGTAACCATCCTTGCAATAAAGTGACATGAACCTTTGGTTCAACCAGATCATACCATACTTGTTATTAGTTTTACTTCATCTACAGTCTACTCCTTGCGGCTCTGCCCCACGTGTTCACCTACCCCAAGAAACCGCAGACCAGCCGCCTGAACTTTACCGTCCACTAGGAGCTCCCTTTGGCCCAGTACATTTTACTGAGTACCCACCCAACCCGGCGTATTCTGAGTTTACTCTGGAGGAGATCCTCATCCAGGACCCTGAAGCTAGAACTAGAGAGACTGAAACCGTATACAGAGAAGGCATCAAAATCACCATACCTCCTCTGCTATTCCGAGACAAATATAACTTCCTGCCCGCATATTTGGTTCCAATGACGCCGCCCCTCACCCCTCGGCCCGACCACCCGCAAGAATCTGTTGCCACTGATGAATCCACTTCCACCCAAGTATTTGGGGTGATGTATATTACCCTCACTGGGTTGATTGATTCCATGGTGCCTATGAGCGGACCTTGGGCAATCCTTGGAAAATTGTTATCTTATATTGTAAAGTTAGCCCCAATCCTGTGGTGGGCTCTCCCTGCTGGGCCCGCGGGCTGTCCACCCGCGAGTCCTCAAGAACCCCCCACGGATTGGATCCCAGACACAAACAGAAGGATTCAAAGTCTTCTCACCCCAAAGTGGCCAGTGCCAACCTGCCAGTGCCACACGCCACACTGCCACCTAAGACCCCCAATGCCAAGCCGTCCAAGCTCAGGAAACCCAACTAGAAAATAAAGCCTGGCAGCACAGTATAATACCTGCCAGGCCAAGATCAATTCCTATTGTCATTTTTAAATAAAGGTTATGAGATATTGGTTTTCCCAATTATTGCTGTATTTTATTCTTGTCATCTGCCAGTTAACTCAAAGATCATCTGACCCTCCTGCCAATCTTCCAGCTACGTACTGTCTGCCAGGCTCTCCATTTGGTCCTGTCCATTTCACAGAATATCTTTTGAAACCTGAGTACAAGGACTACACTGCAAACAACATATTAGCCTGGGATCCCTTGGCCAGATCTACTGAGTTTACCAGATACAACCGTAAAGGCCCTTGGTACATTACCAAGCCCCACCTGTTCATAAATAAATACAACTTCTTCTTGCCTACCAATTAGACGTGGAACCACTTGCCACACCCAAACCCATGCCTGCATCCACCTCTGAGCTTTCCATGAACCACATCAATAAGCTATTTGGGATTGTATATATTACTCTTACGGGAGTAATAGATACTATTGTCCCTGCTGCTGGCCTGTTGTCATGGGTGGGCAAGTCAATGTCATACCTCATTAAGTTAACACCAATCCTTTGGTGAGCCCTGCCCATCCAGTCCACAACCTGCCAGTTCCCAAACACTAGTGAGCCGGCAGATCAGGGTTGGGTCTCTGACACAGTGCCTTAAAATTTGCAAGTGGGACATTTGGGACCTTGCTTGCTCATTCTCATTTTTAATTAATTAGGAACTTCAAGAGTATTTCTTGGAGTTCTTCCCTTTACTAAAAACTATTTCAACAGCTTTCCCTTTGAAATCTTTTCATTAGGCTTCTTCTGCCCCTTCTGGTACCCTAGAAGGCTTGTAGTGATGATTATATTTTTTTATCTTTTCTGAGCATTAACTTGAGTTTGAACTTGAAATATAAAGTGAAATTAGTATAAAAGTCTATTGTATAGCTTATGCTTACTATTTAAAAAATTCTACTTTAAAACTGCCTCCTGTAAACTTCAAAGCTTCCTCTTTAGTTTTGTTGTTTTAGTGATCTCCTCTTGCAGTTAAGGTTTAAACAAAATCCTAAAAAGCACCCCTGCTGCCAGCTGCTTCTCCTGCTCTCCTCTATTATCACAGACCCCATACCAATGGAAATTCCTCAAGGAATTTAAATATATTGGTCCTGTGGATCAAATCTGTAGTGCTGACAATTCTCCTGGCCCTGTTGTTTTTGCAGTTCACCACTCCAGAATTGTGGGATGGGTTGTCCTCCCAGGTTAATTATGCAATCATTAATCCCCATCTTGTGATGAGTGGGTTAAGATATCTTCCCTCTCATATACAAGGCTTGCTTTTGCTGGAAAGTTACCTAGTGCAGGCACTAACTTCTGAGGATCTTCTCTCAATGAATTCACATGTTGTACGCTCTGTATGTCAGGAATATTCCTGACATCAGTGAAAAACCCACCAAGATTTTCATCTTATCTAGTGAGAAAAATAACTTCAATTGTTAGTAGCAGTTTCCTCTGATTGGGGAAACTGCCACAAAAGACAGAGATTTTAAAAATGAATTTAAAATTTAAAATGCCAAAATAACGCCTTTTATACTTGGCACCTACCAGCCAGGCGGTGGCCAGCCAGCTGCCAGCCCACCCCTGTTGACCTGGGTCCCACTGCCCTGCCAGTGGCACCTGGAGTAGCCCTGGGTTCCCTGAATTGGGAATCCTAAAAAGGAAGTTCTCCAAGATTGCTTCTAATCTAAGTGTGCTTCCCAACTGGGTAATAACCCAAATACAGAATCCTTGACCCACCTAAATATGCTAATAATTGATGAACCAAATTCAGTAACTGAATCTGGGTGCATCAAAAAGGCTCATTCCAACCCATGCCATTACAATTTGGATGCTGGACAAAATTTTGGATATGCCAACAGCCAGTACTATTCCAGAAAGAGAATTACAGTTGAAATCAAGCTGCTGGGGGGCCCAGTCCAGTGCTTTAAGATGTTTATGCCCTAAAAGCAAAATACATATAATAACAATTCATTCCTTGGTGATAGTTTATTCTATCATTGAGCAAATCACCCTTCAAAAATATCACATAATCAAACAAACCTTCACTACTAGAAGTAAAAGACAGTAAACTTTGTCAGCCCTTCCCAGGAACAGAAGATAAATCACCTCATCTTCTCTACTATTATCACAGCTTGCCTAGAAATTGGGGGCCACCAAAATATCTTTGAATCCTTCAGGCCTGCACTATATACTACAGAAGAGAAATACTACAAGGAGTCAGCACAACTAAACCCCTCCCACATGAACTCTTGGCTCCAGTTGATGTTGCTCCATTCCATCACATCCATAGCAGCTTATTCCATCACCTACTATGTTCTTACATATTTTGCCAGTAATTTTAGTTGATTTAACGTCCATGTGAAGGTATTTTGTTGGGTATTAACCCTATGCCCAATTATTACCTCTTTGACAGGATTGCAAACAGTAAACATGATCCTGTACCTTTCTAGAGTACTTCTCTATATGATGGGTTATTACACTGTACCTATAGACACTGCTGTAATTCCCTTGACCCCCAGTCTTCAGAGGTGCCCCAGGAAACAGAACACTCCTAGAAGGATCTCACCCCTGGTAGCTGTGTCCCTTGGTTGTTATATGAGATGGCCCTGATGGGTCTGAATACTTTCTTCACTCAGGTCATTCTGTCCTTCTACCTCTTGTCCCCTATTTGAGTGGCTATCCAAGTTTCTCAATGGATATTATCCTGGTGATCTGTTTCCCCAGAATGTGAGCCAAACTTAGTTAGCTTAGCCCCCCTCTCTCACACTAAACATATATTGTAATTTTCACAGCTGCTGAGATGGACACATCAAAATCATATAGTAGTTTTCAAATCTGCTGAGATAAACAAAAATCTCAGTCTAAAGACAAAAATGAAAATCAAGGAATTTATATTAAATTACAATAGATTTGGATTCAATTTGGTTTTGTTTTAGACTGAGTTTCTTTTATTTTTAGACTGGATTTTTTTACCTCAAAAGGTTTAAAAATTACTGTATTAAAGCAAAAAAATCACACAAAAAACAAAATATAACATTGAATAAATATTTTAAGCCAAATAATGGAAATTCAGCATTTTATGAGCAAAAAAATCAAATATAAAATGTCCATATCAGACACACAACACACCATAGTTTTGCAGTAAGATTAAGCTCTCAAAGCATAAACAAATCAACTCACACATATCCAAATTTTTATTATGGTTACTATATTTTGAGATAGGCACACAAATCTTTTGAACTGTAATGAAAAACTCACACAAAAAATCAGAGCAATAGAAAATCAATTTCACAACACACAAAACCAAATCATAAGCAAAGCAAAGTCAACACTATATCAAGTGCTAAGATGTTCAAATAAATTAATTTAATCTGAAACAAACATTGGATGAAATATTATTAATTTCTTTTTTTTGGGTAAAAAATTGCACAAAGTTAAAGAAATTTCTTAAAAGTGATACAAATAACACAATTGGGCCAATTAAATCAAATATAGAAAATTAATACACATAAACAAAAATAACAGCATGAGTAACAGTTTGGTATCCAAAATAGTTTAGGAAGTCCAGAATATAAAATATCAAAAAATAGAATATAAATTTTATTTACTTTAATTTAAATATTAAGCAGCCTGAGCAAAAGCAAGTGAACCTAGTGGAGAGCACCAAGGCCACAGGCGCCCCAGAGCCAGGTTCTTTATACTGGAAGAGCAGTGAGCATCAGTACCAAGGTGCCAAATCTTACTAGAAAAGCTCAAAAGGTTATCACATCTATAATTGTTAATAACAAAATAGTTGATCAAATATCTCTTATATACCCACTTGAATACTGGAAAGAAACCTAGTGCAAGTATACATAAGAAGTGTGAAGTTATACTTGATACTAGATATGACTCTTATATGAGTGAAGGGGATGTAGAGAACAAGGAAATGCCAGAATTCTACCACATTTTAAAGGGACAGAAGGTATGAAGAAGGTCACTAAATACTATACCCAAATGCCTATGCCCATTGTCACCCAGTCATACACCACTACACAGCGCACTCCAAGGGCTGGATATTCCATCCTCAATACAAAGTGTCTCATACTCATCAATGTTATGAGACTTTTAGCTGGTTAAAAGAAGGTCACTAATAAGGTCAAAATTTGCCCAAAATGACCAATTGTTAATACTGTAAATTCAGAACCTAAACATAAAAATGTGGGATTGTCAAATCCTTGGTCCAAATTTTGAATCACTTTTGCAAGAAACTCAGCTGAGTGAAAAATAAAACATTTTAATAAAATCAACCATTTAATTTGACTTTTTTTGATTTATTTAAATTGGAAATTTTGAATCTCTTGAGCAGATAACTCAACTAAAAAAGACAAAACACAACAAACAAATAGGGACACATGAATCAGAAATGCAGGATTCTAATGTACAATTTAAGATTTCCTGTATTTCAAACAAATCATAGACATCATGTAAAAATTAACAAATCTGAAATTGTGGGATTGTCAAATCCAAGAACCAAATTTCAAATTGAAAATGAGGTGAATTTGAAATAAATATAATTTATGGGCATCTCAAACAGGAAATCAAAGGATATAGAGTGGATTTGTGCTAATTCTTTTAGGAATCATAGGCATTCTCAAAAATCACCCTATTCTATTTTAGGACGGCTAAAATTAATAGCACAATATTCACCAGCTTAACATACTTAACAATAAAATGATTAAAATATACACTTCTCCTTTTGAGTTTAAATTTTTTTAGTAAAAAATTATTATGTCTTCTTCCAACAACAACCAATTCAACAAACTGTTCCCTGGCCTTTACAAAATCATGCATGGCTAAACTGGGTCTCTTAACAGTGAAGCCTCCCTCTATGGTCATTCCCAACCCTCAGGCCCCTCCCCAAGCACTACCCAGGAGTGTGTTCTTTCTCCCGTTTCCTCAAACATGGCCCTGTTTGACCATCACACACAGGCAGCTGTTAACTCAAATCATGTATCAACACTAGCATCTGGAATTGGCCAATTGAGCCAAGGGGCCACCCAAATAAGCTGGAATCCAGAAAAAGCCAATCAGATGGCAATGTCTGGTTCCCAAGACAGACACATTCCACCTTTAGCCAAACAGCCTGCAAGACGCAGAAGAAAGCTAATTACTCCAGAAATTGTTCTCAAAATGGTTGCAAAGCAAGGGATGCTTATATCCCTTGGGGAAATTGCGGCTGTGATAGGTTTTTCAAAGTCCACTGTGGCTGTAACCCTGCAAGCCCACACCAACTATGGCCCCCTCCCAAGAAGGCCCCAACTGGTGCCTGTACATCAACTGAAGATGAAAAAGCTCACCTTTTCATGATGGCTATCATGGAACGTGACCCCCAGATTCCCCTCCAACTGGGACTCCACAGCATTTTACCAATAAGAGAACAGTGAATTTGTGGATGTACAAAGTTGTGGTTGCCGCCAGAATCTTGTCCAATCAGGTTCTCATTGGCCCCAGTTTGGTGGATACCAACCCGTACAATCAACTGTTTTTAATTTAATCAAAGGAAGGGCAATGAGGGCCCGTAATGACATCATTTTCTTGTTGTATGCCAAGATTTTGGCAAGTATCCAAGATTATGAAGAAAAGCTTATCCAATCTGATGTCTACAAGTGCGGCCCAATTTTGTATCAATTTGTCAGGGTTTTATTGGAAGTTTCCCCATTGGGTGTCAATTATTACTCAGCAATATCAAACACTGCAGATGGGTATGCATACCAGATGGAGATCAAGGGCATGCTGGAGGAGTGGGCTACCCAACAAGCTGTGTACACAGTTTTAATGAGTGCTGAGATGAAACAGCAGGAATGGGCAACCAAGGAAATTAGGGCTGTGGGGCATACCTGTTAGTCCCACCCCATCAACCACGCTGACATGCATCTTGCAGATGTATGTCTTTACAATTTTGGTTCAGCTTGCAGGCGCTTAAAGCCTGCCACCTACAATGAACTGTGCACCCAATTTAGAAGGGGTATGAGCTTTTCCCTTCCATATTTTTCCAGGACCTATCAGATCTTGTCATATTCTATGCAAGTGATAGTGATAAGCCTAGAAAAAACTCCCACCTCCCCCACACTCATCCATTTGGTTTGTCAAGCCCACATATGGGACAGAAGAATTCAAGCAAATGAAGCATTCAACTCTTTCCGCCTCTTCCCAGTCAACAAACCCTGCCTCCCAAACCCCCCATCAAGATCAAGCCACCCGCCTTTCAACCCTGACTCCCAAACCACCACCCATTCCCTCCTTACTATCTCTGATGCTGTCCCTTTTACAGGCGCAGATGATAGTGATGTACATTACGCCCATTTCCTCCCCTACTTGTCCTTTGATGAGTAAAATAAAACCTTTCTTTGTGACAACTTATTAAAATTGATATTATCTCTTTTGATTTTAAATTGATAACATATTCTTTTTACATTGTTGACATTCCCATAATCAATAAAATGAGTACATTTGATGTGGTAACATGATTATTTGCATAAATATTTTCAAGATCAAGAATAAATTAAGGACCACAAATATAAATATTCTATTAGAATATTGCAGTCATGAGTTAAATACTGATATTTAGATATTATGTGCATAACTCAATGCATTTTGTATAATAAAATTCATTGTAAACTTGATATTTTTCATTGTTATTTATATAAATGGACTATGTTTATATTAGAGAACCATTAACGCTCAGTACAAATATTGATACATAGTGCATTTTACAGCCTGTATATTTACCTATTGGTAATAATTATGTAAACTTTTTAGTCGGATTTTGTGAGGTAATAATAATGTAATGTGTTAATAGAATACTGTTTATTGTCATTAATTGGCTGATTTTCTTTGCTGTGGCAATTGTGCATTTTCTGATATTTACATACTAGTGTCCAATTGGTTGGTTTCACATAAAATTGCACAGGTGATAGGAAATCAAGCCGCTATCCTGAGACCAGATGTGGTCAGGGTGGCATTTGTTTTCCTATTGCCTGTGTGATTGGATGTGAAACCAACCAATTGGATACCAGTGCGCAAATATCAGAAAATGCACAATTGCCACAGCAAAGAAAATTAGCCAATTAATGACAATGAACAGTAATCTATTAACACATTACATTATTATTACCTCACAAAATCCAACTAAAAAGTTTATAGTTTTATTACCAATAGGTAAATATATAGGCTTTAAATGCACTATGTATCAATATTTGTACTAAGTGTTAATGGCTCCCTAATATAAACACAGTCCATTTATATGAATCACAATGAAAAATATCAAGTTTACAATGAATTTTATTATACAAAATGCATTGAGTTATGCACATAATATCTAAATACCAGTATTTAACTCATGACTGCAATATTCTAATATAACATTTATATTTATGGTCCTTAATTTATATTGATAATGAAAAATATTCATGCATTGATGGTAGTACTATAAAAACCAGTTTTTTGATGTAATTCAAACAAAATGTCAATTATCTACAACTTGATAAATGAATTAGAAGCACACCTGCAAAAGTTTGTTGAAATAGAAAAAAATATCAGGGAACTAAAAACAGGAAAGCTGGGCAACGGGGGCCAGCCACTAATCAAGTCAAAGGATTATGATATAAATAATTTGGGAAATATTATAGATGAAAAGAACAAATAAGCATTACTTAATCTACAAGCAACAATTTTATCAAGTTTGAATTTCAATGATGCAGCCTAGAATTTGTGGGAGTTCTGGCAAGGGGCCAAAGAAAACAATTAGAAAATCAAGCTGATTGAAGGAAATGAAATTTCAAAAGAAATTAAAACAAATGAGGAGGAAAATGATCAAATGGAAACAGATGAAAATAAAGCACAATCAAGAAACAGAATTGCTACAAGAAACACTGAAAATTTATTAAATGAAAATCAAGAGGAAGCACAAGTAGCACAGAAAATTAGAAAAATCAAGCCCATGAAATCAAATGAAGAGCAGCCAACACTCATGAAGTTTGCTGAAGGGGTGCCTGTGGCTGAGGGGTGCAGGGGAAACAATTAGTAAGTTTATTTGTGTTTTACTTAAATTTACTTTAGTTATAACAAGAAATGAGGACAAGGTTGCTGAAGTGGCAGCCTTTACGCCCAGTTGGGTTTACGGGGTTACCAATTATTGGTAGCCCCCACAAAAAAAATAATTCAAAATGAAATTAATAAAATAATTCAAAAGAACATGAATGAATTCATAAATAAGGAAGCAAAAATAGGAATACATGGCGCCCACAGGGTGCTTGCTGTGGGTTAGGGAAGCCTACTATCTAGGTGGAATAATCAATTTTAAAGAAATGAATGAAATTCAAGGGGATATCAAGATGAATTTTGATGAATATATTTAAAAATGCTGTGAACAATTCTCATTTGAAAATATAAATGAATGTGAAAAAATCTAAAAAACAGACTTCCAAATAGGAACAGAATATTTTAAAACTGAAATTTTCAACAAAGTGTTTAAAGCATTATCAAATAAAGTCAGGGACACAGTACTTGTGAATAATTTCAAGCCTTTATTTATTTTGTTTGCCAAGGCATGGGGGGCAGTACAAGCCAGGCACCCCCAGAACCATATTCAAGTTCAGCAACACATCCTACATCAACAGATTAGTTCAAATATATAAAAAATATGCATGTTTTCAGAAAAATATACCTCTTAAAGGATTCACATCACAACATACCTAGGAATAATATTACACTGTATATTAAAAACAAATGTTAATTAGTTAGAGGACATACCAATTCAAATAGATATATACCAATTAGCACTAGATCAACAGGAGACACCACAGGGGTACAGGACAGTCAAGGACGTCATGTACTGTAAATTCAGAACCTGAATGTAAAAATGCGGGATTGTCAAATCCTTGGTCCAAATTTCAAATCACTTTTGCGGGATGGCCTTTTTTTAATTAAATTGATTTCTTGTGTATTTATTTGAATATTTGAAAACACAAGAGCTCATAGACACTTTGCAAAGTTCAAGTCAATATACATATTTCCAATGGACAGAATGAATTAACTCAAATCAGATTTGAAGCGTTCAAATCCATCAGCCATTTTCATTAAGTTTACTATGTTTTTTGAAATTGCAGGATTGTCAAATCCTTGGTCCAAATTTTGAATCACTTTTGAATGCCACTAGCAAACTCCAATATTAATTGCAGGAACTATAATCCAAATTTAATGTACAGTAAGCACACTAGGAAACATCAACCCAAATCACTAAGCTCCACTCTGTATAAAATCAAATGAAAAATTCAATCTCAACAACCATGTTTAGACATAAAAAGTGATTAAACTTTAAAATCATCCAAACCCGGAAAGTATACAATATTATTCACTTCAAATCACCAATATAGAAATTCTGCTACTATTCAAGGCTAAATCAAGAGAAAACAACTATCCACAACTAAACCAATAACTCTAAATAAATACCTATTTAATCTAAAATGTATTTTTATTTTATTTTTATGAACCATCAATCACATTCCTAACCCGCTCCTGCACCAGCCTGCGGGGCAGCCCGTCCACAAAGGCATCCCAGAGGGTCCAAAAACAGACCCAGAACCCAACTCAAGGGGAGTCATGCCAATACACAGGCCTCCCAAGGTGTCAGCGCCAGTCAACCACCTCCTGCATCCCAAGCCTAATCACACAGCCTTAATCCCAGACAGAAGCCGCTCTCAAGGCCTGAAACCAAAGTCTCTTACAAAAAGGTCATCAGGAATAATGAGGTTACATACACCTCACCGTATACCCAGTTGTCACCCAGCCCTGCACTCTTGATCCAAGAGCTGCTACTTCCTGCCCCTGCGTCTTTGACACCACCTACAAGCCATTGGCCACCACTGTTGAGCCATCTGAGCCTATTGTGTATTCAACCATTGATGGAACCACTGCAAGCAAGTGTGATCCCACCTTCTACACAAAGGTCCCTGTCCCCTGTGTTGAGCCTGCTAGTCAGAATGCTGTGGTACCTGCCAAGGGCTGGCATTGATTGACGGATAGTGAGCGTGAAGCTCTCCTCAACTGCTTGAACGGGGGAATGGCGGTTTGGGATATTGCATCCCAATTTGGTGTCACAGCCAGATACATTGCCGACATCAACACCAAGTATGGCAACACTGGGCAAATTGCCAAATCCACCAAGGCTAAGTGGCAGCCAAAACTCTTGCAGCCTGTGCATATTGATGCAATAAAACAGTGGCTAGCCAAGGATTGCCACCTGGACTCACTTGCTGTCCAATCAATGCTTGCCACAGAGTTTGGGCTTTCTGTTTCCAAAACCCTTGTCTACAAAACAATGGTTGATTCAGGCTTCTCCTGGAAATTACAGGGAGTTTTTCTGTACAACAGAAACAATGAGAAGACCATTGAGGATTAGCGCATTTATGCCAAGACATATCTGGCACTAAAGGAGACTGGTAATGTCCAGTTTTTCTACATCAACAAATTATTGTTTTCCTCCTCACTCAGGTCTAGGCATAGGTGGGTTGAGAAGGGGTCCAGGGACAGTGTAGCCCATTGTGCAGCTGTCTGTTCCCAGACCTATTCAATGGTTGCGCTTCTTGGTCCTTGCGGGTTGGACCAATACCAAATGATCAAGGGTTCCCACAATAGCGGGACTTTTCTCAATTTCCTCCAAGTTGTCAAGGAGTATCTCCAGATCAATTACAGCAGTACAACTAACATTGTTGTAATGGATAATTTTGGGCTCCACAAAGTGGATCTGGTTGTGTCTGAGTTCTCCCCATTGACAAAAACAGCTACACCTCCAGCCACCGGCTTACCAATTGTCCAATGAGACTTCTCTTCCTCCCGCCATATTCCCCATTCCTGAATCCAATTGAGGAGGTGTTTGGTTGGATCAAGAATAAGGTGAAATGAGGCCTTCCTCAGGACACTGAGGATCTATTCAATATTCTTGAGGTCAGTCAATTTGCAATGCCACCCAATGTGGTGGTAGCTTTCTATAAGCACTCAGAATCCTTCCTCCCTAAAGCACTGGCCTCCAAGCCAATCAGATAAATGGGAACTCCAGGTTTCATTTGTTTTTATTTTTATTTATTTTGTTTTTAGTAGGACTCAAAAATTATTATTTATATATAATGACATGGCGTTCAATTGTATTATAGACATATAAGAGTATGTAGAAAAGGTAAGTAAAACTAATTATACTAGATATGAGGAATATATTTTTATTATAATGCACTGAATATTATATTGACTGTTGTGCTAACAAATAAATAAATTGAAAAAGATAGAAATAGATTAATTTTATTTAAATAATTGAGAGTCCTTGTTGGTACTTTGGCTTTTTAAAGCCACAAATTGAACCTTGCAGGTCATCATCTGATCCTTTTTAGTTTTTGTGCCACTATAGCCACACAACACGGAAGCCAATGATTTTTATGTATTGCTTACTAATTAGTACTTAGGACACGGGTCAAGCATATCAAATATATTTATCAAATCATATTACAAGGGAAAGGTAATTCAAGTT
The DNA here is from genome assembly GCA_014839935.2 of Entomophthora muscae. Classification (NCBI taxonomy): domain Eukaryota; kingdom Fungi; phylum Entomophthoromycota; class Entomophthoromycetes; order Entomophthorales; family Entomophthoraceae; genus Entomophthora; species Entomophthora muscae. The sequence continues at coordinate 99,128 of QTSX02003795.1, read as the reverse complement.
CTAAACAATAACTTGGTTAGAATATAAGTGGAGCGGGCCGCATGATGCGGATAAATTCAATTCTTGTTGTTTGTATATGTAATAAATGAACCTGTACTTGACGAGCTAGTAAATAAAAACATTTTTAACTTACTTTTTATTATTTGACGTGGTTGCAACAATAACTAATGTCTTGTAATATATTTAGATATACTGTAAATTCAGAACCTGAATGTGAAAATGTAAGTCTTGTCAAATCCTTGGTCCAAATTTCAAATCACTTTTGTGGGCAACTCAGCTGAGTGAAAATTAAAATATTTAATAAAAGCAACCATTTAATTTGACTTTTTTTGGTTTATTTAAATTGGCAAATTTTGAATCTCTTGAGCAGATAACTCAACTAACAAAAGAAAAAACACAACAAACAAATGCAGTATACATGAATCAGAAATGCAGGATTCTAATGTACAATTTAAGATTTACTGTATTTTAAACAAATCATAGACATCATGTAAAATTAAAGAATCTGAAATTGCGGGATTGTCAAATCTAAGAACCAAATTTCACATCATAATTGCAATGAGTTTGAAATAAATATAATTTATGGGTGTCTCAAAAAGGATGTCAAAGAATTAGAGTGGATTTGGGCTAATTCTTTTAGGAATCATAGGCATTCTCAAAAATCACCCTATTCCAATTTAGGAAGGCTAAAATTTTGAGTGTAATATTCACCAACTTAACATACTTAACAATAAAATTGACTGAAATATACACGTCTCTTTTTGAGTTTAAAATTTTTTAATAATAAATTTAATATGTCTTCTTTTAAACAACAACCAAGTTAACGAGCTGTTCCCTGGACTTGAAAAAATCATGCAGGGCTACGCTGGGTCTCTTAATGGGGAAGCCTCTGTCTATGGCCACTCCTAACCCACAGGCCCCTCTACAAGCCCCACCCAGGAGTCTGTTCTTTCTCCTACAACTTCCAGCATGGCCCTGTTTGCCCACCATGCACAGGCAGCTGCCAACCCAAATCCCTTATTAGCAATGGCATCTGGAACCAGACATTTGAGCCATGGGTTCACCCAGAGAGCCCAGAACCCCAAAACAGCCAATCAGATGGCATTGACCAGTTCCCAAGATAGACACATCCCTCCACAGCTAATCATCCTTCAAGACGCAGAAGAAAGTTAATCACTCCAGAGATTGATCTCAAAATGGTTGAAAAGCAAGGGAAGCTTATGTCTCTTGGGGAAATTGCGGCCGCAATGGGTTTTGCAAAGTCCACTGTGGCTGCAACCCTGCGAGCCCACGTCAACTGTGGCCCACCTACCAAGAAGACCCCAACTGGTGCCTGTACTTTGACCAAAGGTGACACAGCCCATCCCCTTATGATGGCCATTATGGAACGTGACCTGCAGATGCCCCTGGTCCAGGTACATCTCCAGCTGGGACTCCACAGCATCTTCACCAACAAAAGAACAGTGAATTTGTGGATGCACAGAGTTGTGGTTTCTGCTAGAATCTTGTCCAATCAAGTTCTCAGTGGCTCCATTTTGGTGGATGCCAACCCCTAAAATTAAACTATTATTAATTTTATCAAAGGAAGGGCAATGAGGGCCCATAATGACGGCATCTTTCTGTTGTATGCTAAGATATCTGCAAGTATTCAAGACTATGGAGAAAAGCATATCCAATCTGATGTGTACAAGCGTGGCCCAATCTTGTATTGTTTTGTTGGGGTTTTATTGGCAGCTTCCCCATTGGGCATCAATTATTACTCGGCAATATCAAACACTGCAAATGGGTATGCCTACCAGACGGAGCTCAAGGCCATGCTGGAGGAGTGGGCCACACAAAACACCGTGCACACAGTTGTAATGAGTGCTGAGATGTAGTAGCAGGAATGAGCAACCCAAGAAATCAGGGCTGCAGGGCATACTTGTTGGTCCTACCCCATCAACTACGCCAACATGCATCTTGCAGATGTATGTCTCTACAATTTTGGTTGCCCTCAGGCGCTTAAAGTCTGCTACCTACAACAAACTATGCACCCAAATTGATAAGAGGTATGAGCTTTTCCCTTCCGCGTCCATCCAGGACTTATTTGATCTCATCATCTGCTATGCAAGTGATAGCAATAAGTCCAGAAAGGACCCCTGCCTCCCCCCACGCCAGTCCATCTGTTTTGTCAAGCCAGTATATGTGACAGAAGAAGAATTCAAGCAATTGAAGCAATCAGCTCTTGCTTCCCCTTCCCAGTCAACAAACCCTGCCTCCCCAACCCCACCATCAAGCCACCTGCCTTCCAACCCTGACTCCCAAGCCACTACTAATTCCCCCACTATCTCTGATGCCGCCCCTTTCACAGGCGCAGATGAAGGCAATGTTCATTCCACCCATTCCCTCCCCTTCCCATCCTTTGATCAGTAAATAAGTCTTTACTTTGTGACAACTTATTAAAATTGATATATCTCTTTCAATTCATAATTAATAATATTTTCTTTTTACATTATCAAAAATTCTCATAATTAATACAATGTTGTACATTTTACAATTAGCTTAAAATTATTAGCATACATCTTTTTCATCATCATTAATAAATTAAAGTCAATAAACGTAAATATTTCATTAGAATATTGCAATTAGACATCAACTCTTGATATTTAGTAATTATGTGCATAACTCAATGGATTTCAATTAACAAAATTCATTGTAAACTTGGCCTTTTTCATTGTAATTTATTAAAACAGATTGTGTTTATATTAGAGAGCCATTAACGCTTAGTACAAATATTGATAGATAGTGCATTTTACAGCCTGTATATTTACCTATTAGTAATAATTCTGTCAAATTTTTAGTTGGATTTTGCGAGGTAATAATAATGTAATGTGTTAATAAAATACTGTTTATTGCCATTAATTACTGATTTTCTTTGCTATGGCAATTGTGCATGTTATGATATTTAAGCACTAGTATCAAATTAGTTGGTTTCACATCCAATAACACAGGCAATAGGAAACATGGACGCCACCCCAACCACATCTGTCTCAGGGTGGCAACCATGTTTCCTATTGCCTGTGTGATTGGATGTGAAACCAACCAATTGGATACCAGTGTGTAAATGTCAGAAAATGCACAATTGCCACAGCAAAGAAAATCAGCCAATTAATGACAGTAAACTGTAATTTATAACACATTATATTATTATTACCTCACAAAATCCAACTAAAAAGTTGACAGAATTATTACCAATAGGTAAATATATAGGCTGTAAAATGCATTATGTATCAATATTTGTACTAAGCCTTAATGGCTTTCTAATATAAACACAATCTGTTTTAATAAATTACAATGAAAAAGGCCAAGTTTACAATGAATTTTATTAATTGAAATCCATTGATTTATGCACATAATTACTAAATATCAAGAGTTGACGTCTAATTGCAATATTCCAATGCAATATTTACGTTTATTGTCTTTAATTTATTAATAATGATGAAAAATATGTATGTGTTGAAGGTAGTACTATTTTAAACCAGTTTTTTATGGAATTCAAAAATAAAATGTCAACTATCTATAACTTGATAAACAAATTAGAAGTATACCTGCAAAAGGTTGTTGAAATAAAAAATATCAGAGAAATAGTGACAGGAAAGCTGGGTAACAAGGACGAGCCACTAATCCAGTCAAAAGAAGATGCTATGAATAAACTAGGAAATATTATAGACAAAAAGAATAAAGAATTACAGTAGTTTTAAAAGCTATGGCAACAAGCAAAAACTGTCAGGGATTCTTTCCCTGACTACCTGAATATTATTGACAACTTGGGCACAAACATATCCTTAAACCAACACAACCACAATTCCTTACAAGACACCAATTTAAAGACACAATACAACCAACTCAACAATCACCTTAGTTTGTTCAAACTTTTCCGGAACAACATTCAAACCCAGGACACTATTAACACATGTATTGTTAGTACAAGATCATCACCAACCTTTGATTTACCTTTTTATTACACCTTGATTCAATTGGTTTTTGCTTTCAAAATGCTTTTTGAATTCAAAAGTGTTAATATTAAGAGTGCAAACGTCACTTACCGCTTTGATTCTGATTGGCTGGATCCTGCCACCCGCTCAATTCTCAACCCACTCTCAATGCTTAAGGTTATGGCTCCGTATATGATAACAACACATCTTTTGATTATACACCACTTAATTATCAATCACTTGCTGGCACATATGAGGCTGATCCTGATCAAACATATGAACTTTAAGAAATAAGGTACTTTAAATCTTGTAAAGTTAAGCCCTAAGTTACAAGCTTCATGTAAATCCTCTCATATCCAAAGAAACTCCTCTCATATGCCTTCAGCCATGATTTTAAGTATATTTAAAGGCCCAAACTTATTCACTTCAAATTGTTCCAACAATAAAGACTATCCTATTTTCTGATACTCTACCTTTTCTGACACAACTCCATTTCTGAAGCCATGAAAGGAATCCTTTTCCTATCCTGGTTTCTAGGTTACTTCTTGCCAGTGGTTTTGGCCTTGGAAAATCTAGCTCCTACAACTGAATGGTACAACTCCTCTCCTGATGATGCCCACCAAAAGGAATCCCTTGCCAATGGATGGTTCAAATACCTGTCTGGACATTGGGGACATAAGTTCAACTATGGTCGCTCATTTACTTCCCCTCCTGTTGAACCAACCCCTGTTAGACCTTACGCTTCCTTTTATCTCTTAGTGTATTTGGTGGGCTACTATCTACTAGGGCAATTCAGTTCTATGTTTGGAAGGTTTGCCTATCTAGGACAGCTTGGGCATCTTGCAATTGTCACGGTTCCTATCGGTTTGGTCATAGCAGGATTGAATGTAGGGGCCTTGGCCCATCAGCTGGGAAGTTTATTCCCTGCAAAGTGGGTCCCTGACAAAAACAATTCATATTTAAACAAAATGAACTCAGATTTAAACAAAATTAATTTTAAATGAATTTATATTGATTTACAATAGATTTGGATTTATTTCAATTTTGTTTAAAGCTGAGTTCATTTTGTTTAAATCTGAATTGTTTTTGCTTGTTCCCATAGCTTTTAAAACTACTGTACTAAATCTCCAGGGAACAATTCTATCAAGTCTAAAGTTTAACAATGCGGCCTAAAATTTGTGGAAGTTCTGGCAGGGGGCTGAAGAAAATAATAAGAAGATTGTTTTATCAACAGAAATGAAGTTCCAAAGGAAATTAACACCAATGAAGAGGAAAATACAAAAGGAAACAGACAAAACAAAACACAAGCAAGAAGCAGGAGCGCTTCACTAATTACAGAAACTTTATCAAATGAAAACCAAGAGGAAGCACAAGTTGCAAGAAAAATAAGGAAAATTAAGCCCAGGAAAATTAATGAAGAGCAGCTAACGCTCATGAAGTTTGCCAAAGTGGCGCCTGTGGCTGAGGGGGCCACAGGGGAAACAATTAGCAAGTCTTTTTTATCTTTTACTTTTATTTATTTTATTGATCACCAGGAATGGTGATGAGGTTGCGGAAATGGCGGCTACTACGCCAAGTTGGGTTTACGGGGGTTACCAGTCACTGGTAGCCCCTGTAAAACAAATAAATAAAAACCAAATAAATAAAATAATTCAACAGAATGTTGAGGGTCTGGATGTAAAAGTATTATCCAATAAAAAATACTTCTTCTCTTCCTAATTCTATATCTGAAGCTTCCCCAAAAGGTGCTCCTTATCAAGAATATGAATAATTTTTCAAGTATTGAAGCTAAAAATAGGGAATACTTACCACCCGTGGGGTGCTTGTTGTGGTTGAGGGAAGCATATAAAATAGGATCAAGTATCAACTTCAAAGAAATGAATGAAATTTGCGGGATTTCAAGTTAAACTTGGATATATATCTATGAAAGCATTCAACAATTCCTGTTTGCAAAAATCAACAAATATGAAAAGAACTCAATAAAAACTGACTTTTAAATAGGAACTGAATATTTGAAAACTGCAATTTTTAATGAAGTATTTAAGGCACTGTCAAATAAAGTCGGAAGTGCAGTCCTTCTGAATGCTTTTAAACCTTTAATTATTTTGTTTGCCGAGGCCTGGGGGGCTGATTCAAGTTGGCCCCCTAGAACCCTCTTTAAGTTCAACCAAACATCCTATATCAATAGGTTAGTTCAAACATTCAAAAAATTATGCATGTTCTTGGAAAAGTATACCTTGCAAAGAATTCATGTCACGGTATACCTGGGAATCCTCCTTCACTACATATTAAAAACCAACGTCAAAAAGTTGGAGGATGTACCTATTCAAATGGATATTTGCCCCTTAGCCCTCAACCGCCAGAAGACACCACGGGGTATAGGACAGTCAAGCACTTCCTGTATGACTCGTTTGCATTGGCAACGTTATATGGGTACTATGTGCCCCCTAAAAAACCTATTTATTAATTCACTCACCCGCCTTCCTTTTATCAAACAATCAACAACCACCAGGGTACAGGGCGCCACCCCTCTAGCAATCACATCCAGGGTTGTCCACCACGTACAGAAGAGTATGTGGATCCAATTAGACAACCTAGCTGAAAATTTAATTTTGGGGTATAATTCCCCGGAATAATCACATTTCCTTTGCAATTAGCATCCCCCAATAAATATTTTTCCCTTGCAAATTAAAATTTATTTTTTAATTTTTTATATTTTAATACTAAAATTTTAAGATTGAACTATGTAATGTTAAAAATTTACTATAAAAATTTTAATATTACATATTTTAATATTAAAATTTTAGAGTTAAAAGTTAATATTAAAATTTTAATAGTACATATTATAATACTAAAATTTTTAATATCAAATATTTCAATATTGAATAAATCACAATTTAATAAAAATAGTTAAATTTCAGATATTTAAACTTTAATATTTAAATTTTAAGATTTATAATTATAATTTTACTTTTAATATTTTAATTTTAATTTTTAAATTATAATAGTAATATATAATTAGGTTGATAATAATAAAGGGACAGTTTAATAAAGTGAACATGTTTAATAATAAAATATGATTTATAAATTTGTTTTACTAGCGCGTTGAGTACAGGGTCATTTATTATGTAAACAAACAACAAGAATTGAATTTATTTGCATCATGCAGCCTGCTCCACTCATATTCTAAACAAATGATTTTTTAGAACTCAAATTACCTTTCACTTGTAATTTGATTTGATAAACATATTTGATATACTTGACCTGCGTCCTAAGTACTAATTAGTAAGCAATATATGAAAATCATTGGTTTCTGTGTCGTGTGGCTATAGTGGCACTGAAAAAACAAGGATCAGATGATGACCTGCAAGGTCCAATTTGTGGCTTAGAAAAGCCAAAGTACCATCAAGGATTCACAATTATTAGAATAAACTAATTTATTTCTATTTTTTATAATTTATTTATTTGTTAGTGCAAAAGCCAATAATAATATTCAGTGCATCATAATAAAAATATATCCATCTTACCTAGTAATTTAATTAATTAACTTACCTTTTTCATGCATTATTATATGTCTATAATACAATCAAAAATCACATTTTTATATATAAATAATAATTTTTGAGTCCTAATAAAAACAAACTAAATAAAAATAAAAGCAAATGAAACCCAGAGCGCCCATTTATCTGATTGGCTTGGAGGCCAGGGCTTTAGGGAGGAAGGATTCTGAGTGCTCATAGAAAGCTGCCACCACATTGGGTGGCATTGCTGCAACCGAGCTTCCAGCCTTGCCTGCTAACGTATCTTATGATACACAGGGGGCGCTTGATGAGTCGCCCCTTGACGTATCTAACGTAATGAATGAATCTGATGGCAATGTCAGATGTGGGCACTTCATCCTAATTAGGAGCGTTGCCAATTTGACCTGCTGATCCCCGCACAATTTATTCCTTGGCTCCAAACCCTACATGGAACTCCCCACTATGCCACCCCCTTGTGGCCTTGTGGCTTCCCCATTTAGTATATTAATCACAATATCCTACAATAAACAATACATTATTCTTATTATTCTGTCCTTTCCTATTGGACTGTTGTCTTCCCCAATTCCAAGTACTGAACTCTCATTGGTTCAGTTGCAACCATGGTAGCAGAAGTAGGTTACAACCTATTTTAAAAATAAAATTCCCCCCAAGAAAGGACAGAGTACGGGCCGCATGGCTACTTCACAACAAGAGACGTTCCTTCCAATCCCTGAGGGGGACATTCCCAAAGGTTATGTCATCTATCAAGATTAGCTAGTTCTTACCAGTGTATACAATTGGCTCTGCCTTGGGCAGCGTGACGCTAGTGTCACCCCACCACAGTCAGATCTGTTGCAACGTATGCTCAACCTCCAACTAGAGTCCTTCACTGGTGGTGTCAAAGGAGCTGACATTGTCAGTTGGCTCCAGTCCACCAACACGCGCCTTTGTATCTGTCAGGTTCCTGAGTCCATGTGGGTCGCCACCGCATCTGGCCGCCTTACAGGGCCCGCCGCTGTGTGGTTCACCAACTGGGCCAGCCAGGAGTTTGACGTCACCTGGGCAACATTTCAAGACGCCACCAAGTACCAATATAGTGAAACTTTCTCTCCCATTGTCTTGGGGACTCCCCTCTTAGCCATCAAGCAGACTGATTCTATCCCTGAGTATCTTGCCGCTTGGCAACAAGCCTTCGCTGCCGCCCCCAAAGCAGTGACCAATGGGAACGCCATGTTGCTCATTCTCATTGTTAATGGGTTAAAGCCCCATATTTGCAAGTGGGTTCCCGTTGGCTGCTACACCTCTATTGACAACTGCTAAAAAGCCATTATAGAGGCCAATAACCAGGCTTCAATGGGCTTCCGCCGCACCAATGATGCTCCACCCCAACCACGTCCTGCACCTAACAATGGCCAAGGTCAAGTGGGCCGTTGCCAACCTTGCCAACAAGAAAGTGCAGCTAAATGCCCCCGTGAGGGGGAGCTCCAGCTAGCGCTAATTGAGGACCTGGGAAAAGCCTGGGGGTTGCAACAACAAGAGGCCTTACAACCCCAACTGACCCATCCTCTCAGCCCTTGCTTGCAAAGAACCCCCGCAACTACAATCTTCACGAGGTCAAAACCCTAGACGTCTTTCAGGTCAATAGCGACAACCCCATGTTGCAAGCCGCTCATTCCGCAAATAAAGTAATACACTTGTCCTATCCCTTCTGTTTCTGTGGGAACACCCACAAGTTACTGGTAGATACCAGGGCTGATCACACCATGGTAGATCAGGCGTTTGCTGACTTCCAGCAATTAGACCAAGTACCCAGCAGATTCAAAGCAGTACGTGTAGCTGACTCCCACAGAGTTGCCATTACCCACAAGACAGTACCCTTCTCTGTAAGAATGGGGAACATCCAGGTTAAGCTCTCTGGGCCAATCATGGCAGGCCTCAGCCACGACGTAATTGCTGGCCTCAACTGGCTCCAGCATAACTACCCTTACATTGACTGGGATACCTCTGTCATCACCCTCAATAGAAATGGGGTGGGTTTTTCAGATTTACCCCATGGAAATGAACAAACTACTACATGACACTGTGTTTGTCAGAATGACAGAAACAGGCTAATATTATTTCAAAGGGGGGAGACTAGACTTTAATCAATGTTCAGTCAAAGTTATCCGTGCAGAACCATCTGCAGTCCCTCCCTTGTCAACATCACCATCACCAGCGCTAGCTGCACCTCTCGAAGAGTACAAGGACGTATTCAGTGAAACACTCAAACAACTACCTCCACCCCAGGAGATCCAGCACGCTATACAAATTCAAGGATTGTTACCTAAAGCACGACCATTATACCATCTCACACCAAAAGAAGATGAAACCCTCCACCAGCACCTTGTAGACGCGCTTGATAAGGGATTCATTTGCCCCTTGCTCTCTCCATACGGGGCAGCAGTCTTCTTTGTAGCCAAGAAGGACAGGTCCCTTTTCTTGGTCACAGACTACCGCGCCTTAAACAAGGTGATTGTTAAGAACAAATACCCCTTGCCGTCAATTAACAACCTGTTTGACACACTGGTGGTCACAAAGGTCTTTAGCAAGATTGATCTCACCACGGGGTACAACCAGGTCTGCATTGCACCAGGGGATGAGGCAAAACTCTTCCTGTACACACTACAGGTTGTTTGAGTGTTGTGTCATGAACTTTGAAATGACCAACACTCCCTCCACCTTTGCCATGTTGATTAACAAAGCCTTCAAGGGATTGATTGGAAAGTGTGTGGTGGTGTACCTTGACAACATTATTGTCTTCAGTCAAGATCAAACCACACACCTCTAACACCTCCGTGCTGTCCTCAACACCCTTTGGGAAAACCAGCTGAAAGCTAAATCCTCCAAATGTGAGTTTCTCAAGTTGGATTTTTTATTCCTTGGGAACACCATCTCTGCCCAAGGGATACGGCCCAATTCTGCCAAAATCAAGGCAATCACTAGCATGCTGCCCCCCACTGATGTGGGCCAGGTGCAGACATTCTTGGGAATGGTTGCCTATGTACGCAAGTTCATCCCCAATTGCGGGGAACTAATTGCTCCTCTCGTGAGCTCCTCAATACCAAACAGTGCTTCCATTGAACCCCCAACAGAGATCAAGCCTTTGAGACGTTGAAGCAAAGGCTCACAACAGCACCAGTACTGCAGTTTTCTAGCCAAAACCAACAGTAAAAACTCAAGACAGACGCCTCTGACAGGGCCATAGGGGGCGTGCTAAGAGTAGAAACTGACAATGGCATCTTCCTCCCTGTAGCATATGAATCCAGGAAGCTCACTGACTTGGAACAACGTTATCCCATCCACAACAAGGAGCTGGCAGCCATTGTCCACTGCGTTGAGAAGTGGTGTTGTTACTTGGAAGGTGCAACCTTCCCACCCCGCTTCTGACGGACCACAAGTCACTCCAGTACTTCAAAACACAGTCCCATTTGACAGCCACCAAGAACAATGGGTTGAACGTCTATCCCCTATCAATTATGCATCAAATATAAGCCTGGAAAGGAACTTGTCACAGCCAACGCTCTTTCACAACTCTACGTAGCGTCCATCACTGGGGACAACAGCCTGGACCCAGACTGGCCCATGCTCTACCTCCGCCCTGAAGCAATCTGCTACAAGGGCCTTAACTTGGTCACTATCTCCAAGCTGAAGGACAACAAAAGTCAGTTCACCATTGATGCTGGAAACGTCTGCCGCCAGGCAGAGACAGGTGAGAAGAAGCCTTACATTCCCACCACACAACAAGGAGACACCATCTTGCACTACCACCAAACCTTGGGTCACATCAGAGGGCATAACCTCTTTGAGAACATGAAATGTAAGGTTTGGTGGCCGCACATGCGCCAAGACATCTTGGACCTCCTCAAGACGTGCGTGTTGTGTGAAAAGAATACGTCCAAACCTGCACCTCCCAAGTCTGTCCTACCCATCAAGGCTATGGAACCCTTTGAACAGTGGGCCCTCAACATTGTGGGACTTCTTCCTGAAAAAAGACTGGGTAAGAAGTATATTATCACCGCTATCAACTACTTCACGCGTTGGCCAGTGGCCTGGGCCACAACCAACCACACTGCCACCACCGTTACCCGCTTTATTGGCAAGGAAATTGTGGCTTGCTTTGGGCAACCCAAGCGTCTCATCACAGATGGCGGGCCCAAACTTGTTGGACACATCGTGAAGGCATACTGCGTCAAGATTGATCTCCAACATATAGTCACAACCCCCTACCATCTGCAAGCCAACGGACGCGTGGAACGGTTAAACAGCTCCCTGGTTCAACTGATTGTCAAGCTCTCACAAGAGCATCCTAACACTGCGTGAACTGAACATCTTCCCACTGCCCTACTGATCCTGTGAGCAAGAATCAACAGGGGCACTGGGTTCAGCCCTAACACCCTGGCCTTTGGAACACCTGACAGTCTGACAGGGATTGAACAGGGAAAACTACGGTCCAAGGTTCCTGACAAGCCCCCCTTAGTGCCAACTTCCTCCCTAGACCAATGGTGTGCCAAAGCCTGAGAGATCAAACACAAGTGGATTGCAGGAGGGACAAAACACCTCAAAGCTAGATACGCCATAGGTGACCCCGTCTACACCCTCAATCCCAATTCTGCCAAATTAGAACCCAACCACCTAGGGCCCTTCAATGTAGCTGCTGTCTACGACAACCACACCTACCAACTTGAGGATGCCCAGGGAAACACCAAGAAACTTCACCACAATTGCTTGTGTCCCTGCCGTGCCATCCCCACACAAAGGTTGTTTGTGCGGACCTTCCCTGACCTTCCGCAGACTCCAGTCCTGGTGTCTGACAACAAGCAAGGAGCAAGGGGGGTGTTGCAACCGAGCTTCTAGCCTTGCCTGCTAACGTATCTTACAATACACAGGGGGCGCTTGATGAGTTGCCCCATGACATATCTAATGTTATGAATGAATCTGATGGCAATGTCAAATGGCGGGCACTTCATCCTAACTAGGAGCGTTGCCAATTTGACCTGCTGATCCCTGCACAAGTTATTCCTTGGCTCCAAACCCTACATGGAACTCCCCACTATGCCATCCCCTTGTGGCCTTGTGGCAACCCCATTTAGTATATTAATCACAATATCCTACAATAAACAATACCTTATTCTTATTATTCTGTCCTTTCCTATTGGACTGTTGTCTTCCCCAATTCCAAGTACTGAACTCTCATTGGTTCAGTTACAACAGCATTGCAAATTGGCTGATCTCAAAAATGGTGAAGAGATCCTCTGTGTCCTGAGGGAGGCCTTGTTTCACCTTATTCTTGATCCAACAAACACCTCCTTGATTGGGTTCAGAAATAGAGAATAGGGCAGAAGGAAGAGGAGTCTCATTGGGCAGTCTGCAAGGCAGTGGCTGGCAGAATGGCTGTTTTTGTCAATGGGGGGACTTACACAACCAGATCCATTTTTTGGAGCCCAACATTATCAATCACAACAATGTTGGTTGTGCCACTGTAATTTATTCAAAGGTACTCCTTGACAGCTCAGAAAAAATTGCAAAAGGTCCCAATATTATGGGAGCCCTTGATCATCTGATATTGATCCACCCCCGCAAGGACCAAGAAGTGCAACCATTGAATAGGTCTGGGAACGGATAGCTGCACAATGGGCTATGTTGTTCTTGGACCCTTCTTGACCCACCCATGCCTAGACCTGAGTGAGGAGGAAAACAACAATTTGTCAATATAGAAGAACTTTACATTCCAAGTCTCCTTTAGTGCCAGATATGTCTCAACATAATGTGTCAATCCTTGTTGATCTTTTCACTGTTCTTATTATACAGCAAAACTTCCAGTACTTTCAAGGAAAAGCCCAAATCAACTATAGTTTTGTAGACAAAGGTTTTGGAAACAGAAAGCCCAAACTCTGTTGCAAGCATTGATTGGACATCAAGTATGTCCAGGTGGCAATCTTTGGCTACCCACTGCTTGATTGCATCAATGTGAATAGGCTGAAGGAGTTAGCTGCCTTTCTGCCTTTGTGGATTTGGCAATTTGCCCGGGATTGCCATACTTGTTGTTGATGTCAGCAATGTATCTGGCTGTGACACCAAATTGGGACAAAATATCCTGAACCACCATTCCCCCGTTCAAGCAGTTGAGGAGAGCTTCACGCTCACTATCTGTCAACCAACGCCGGCCCTTGGTAGGTACCACAGCATCCTGGCTACTAGGCTCAACACAGAGGATGGGGACCTTTGTGTAGAAGGTGGGATCACGCTTGCTTGTAGTGGCGCCGTCAATGGTGGCATAAGACACAGGCACAGATGGCTCCTCAGTTGTGGCCAATGGCAGATAGGTGGTGTCAAAGACGCGGGGCAGGAAGTGGCAACTCTTGGGTCAAGAGTGCGGGGCCGGGTGACAACTGGGTATACAGTGGAGGTGTAAGTAACCTCAGTATTATCGGTGACCCTGGTGTAGGAGACTTTTATGGCAGGCCTTGAGAGTGACTTCTGTCTGGGATTCAGGCTGGTTGATTGGGCTTGGGATGTGCGAGGTGGTTAGCTGGCGCTGACACCTTTGGAGGCCTGTGTATTGGCATGAATCCCCTCAAGTTGGGTTCTGGGTCTGTTCTTGGACCCTCTAGGACGCCCTTGTGGACAGGATGCCCCGCAGGCTGATGCAGGAGCTGGTTGGGAATGCAACTGACAGTCCATAAAAATAAAATAAAAATATATTTTAGATTAAATATGTATTTACTTGGAGTTATTGGTTTAGTTGTGGGTAGTTGTGTCATAATTGTGCTGTTTTAGCAGAGTTACATGGGGAAAATATTTAGAAGATAGATAATAATCTTTATTGTGAGATAGTGATTATATAGCTATTGTGAACCAATGGATAGCAGGAACATGATTGGTGATCACACGGCTGGATGGAAGAGGGGGGTGGCTTGATCCTGTTAATGAGTCAAGCACCAAATTGAGGTATCCACCGTGAAGGATCATCATCTGTTCATGTTAATGGATTTGGTAATTTGAGTTAACTTCCTAGTCTGGCTTCTCTTGACCGGGTAATTGGATTGCGGGTCACAAACCCGCTTGGTTGGAACCTTGCTGGCGGGTTGAGCCTGCAGTTTTGACAGTTGTTTTCTCTTGATTTAGCCTTGAATAGTAATAGAATTTCTATATCAGTGATTTTAAGTAAATAATATTGTATACTTTCCGGGTTTGGATGATTTTAAAGTTTAATCACTTTTTATGTCTAAACATAGTTGTTGAGATTGGATTTTTCATTTGATTTTATGCAGAGTGAAGCTTCTTGATTTGGGTTGGTGTTTCCTAGTGTGCTTACTGTACATTAAATTTGGATTCCAGTTCCTGCAATTAATAGCTGAGTTTGCTAGTGCCATTCAAAAGTGATTTGAAATTTGGTTCATGGATTTGACAATCCCACAATTTCAAAAAACTTAGTAAACTTAATGAAACTGGTTGATGGATTAAAAACGCTTCAAATCTGATTCCAGTTAATTCATTTTGTCCATTAGAAATATGCAGTTTGAATTGAACTTTGCAAAGTGTCTATGAGTTCCTGCATTTTCAAATATTCAAATAACAAATACAAAGAATTCAATTTAATTAAAAAAAGGCCATCCCGCAAAAGTGATTCAAAATTTGGACCAAGGATTTGACAATCCCGCATTTTTATGTTCAGGATTTGAATTCACATTATTAATATTATAATTTAACTACTAAAATTTAAAAAATTCTTAAAATATTACAAGTAAAATTATAGTTATAAATCTTAAAATTTATATACTAAAGTTTAAATATTCAAAATTTAACTATTTTTATTTAATTATGCTATATTCAATATTGAAATATTATATATTGAAAATTTTAATATTAACTTTTAGATACTAAAATTTTAATATTTAAATATTTAAAATTAAAATTTTTCTATAAAATTTTTATATTACATATTTCAATATTAAAATTTTAGTATTAAAATATAAAAAATTAAAAAAAATTTAATTTGCAAGGGAAAAATATTTATTGGGGGGATGCTAATTGCAAAGGGAATGTGATTATTTTGGAGAATTATACCCCAAAATTGAATTTTCAGCTAGTGCGTCTAATTAAATCCACATACTCTTCTGTACATGGTGGACAACCCTGGATGCAATTGCTAGAGGGGTGGCGCCCTGTACCCTGGTGGTTGTCAAACGTTTAATAAAAGGAAGGCGGGTGAGTGAATTGACTAATAAGTTTTTTTCAGGGGGCATGTAGTACCCGTACAACGTTGCCAATGCAAATGAGTCATACAGGACGTGGTCAACTATCCTATACCCCTGCAGTGTCAACTGGCATTCAAGTGCAAACTGGCATATGTCCATTTGAATAGGTACATCCTCCAACTTTTTGACGTTGGTTTTTAATATGCAGTGAAGGAGTATTCCCAGGTATACCGCAACGTGATTTTTTTGCAAGATATAATTTTTCTGAGAACATGCACAGTTTTTTGAAGACTTGAACTAACCTATTGATATAGGATGTTTGATTGAATTTGAAGAGGTTTTAGGGGGCGCCCAACTTGTATCAGCCCCCCATGCCTTGGCAAACAATATTAATAAAGGGTTAAATGTGTTCACAAGGACTGCGTCCCCAACTTTTTTTGACAATGCCTTGAATACTTCATTAAAATTTTTCAGTTTTTAAATATTCAGTTCCAATTTGAAAGTCAGTTTATTAAGTTTTTTTTCATATTTGTTGATGTTTGCAAACAGGAATTGTTGAATGCTTTCATAGATATATATCCAAGTTTAACTTGAAATCCCGCAAATTTCATTCATTTCTTTGAAGTTGATACTTAATCCTATTTCATATGCTTTCCTCAACTACGGCAAGCACCCCACAGGGGGTAAATATTCCCTATTTTCAGCTTCAATACTTGAAAAATTATTTACATTTTGTTGAATTATTTTATTTATTTGATTTTTATTTATTTGTTTACAGGGGCTACCAGTGACTGGTAACCCCCATAAAACCAACTCGGTGTATAAGCTACCACTTCTGCAACCTTATCCCCATTCCTGATGATGACTAAAATAAATATAAGTAAAATATAAAAAAGACTTACTAATTGTTTCCCCTGTGGCCCCCTCAGCCACAGGCGCCACCTCAGCAAATTTCATGAGCGTTGGCTGCTCTTCATTAATTTTTCTAGGCTTAATTTTTCTTATATTTCTTGCAACTTGTGTTTCTTGTTGGTTTTATTTGATAAAATTTCTGTGTTTCTTGAAGCGCTCCTGCTTCTTGACTGAGATTTTTTTTTGTCTGTTTCCATTTGATTGGTTTCCTACTCATTTGTGTTGATTTCCTTTGAAATTCCATTTCCTTCAATCAATGTGATCATTCAAGTATTCTTTTTGTTGGTTTTTGCAAATTCCCACAAGTTGTAACTTTTGCTTTTGAAATCTAACCACTTGAGTATTTCCTTTTGAAGATTTAAAATTATTTCCTTATGTTCTTCATTAACAATTGTACCCAGGCTATTTTTTGTGGTTTCCTTTTGCTAAAAAAGGCCCTTCCCTCATTCTCCCAGGTGATTTACCACAATTTCCCTGATGTTGTATTCAAGCTCAACAACCTTTTGGAGGGCTGACTCTAATTTGTTAAGTGTGTAAATATTTGACATTATGTTTAAATTCCATAAAAAACTGGTTTAAAATAGTACTACCTTCAACACATACATATTTTTCATCATCATTAATAAATTAAAGACAATAAACGTAAATATTGCATTAGAAAATAGCAATTAGACGTCAACTCTTGATATTTAGAAATTATTGCTAACTCAATGCATTTTGAATAATAAAATTCATTGTAAACTTGGCCTTTTTCATTATAATTTATTAAAACAGATTGTGTTTATATTAGAGAGCCATTAACGCTTAGTACAAATATTGATACATAGTGCATTTTACAGCCTATATATTTACCTATTGGTAATAATTCTGTCAACTTTTTAGTTGGATTTTGTGAGGTAATAATGTAATGTGTTAATAGATTACTGTTCATTGTCATTAATTGGCTAATTTTATTTGCTGTGACAATTGTGCATTTTCTGATATTTACGCACTAGTATCAAATTGGTTGGTTTCACATCAAATCACACAGGCAATAGGAAAACAAACGCCACCCTGACCACATCTGATCTCAGGATAGCGGCTTGATTTTCTATCACCTGTGTGATTGGATGTGAAACCAACCAATTTGATACTAGTGCATAAATATCAGAAAATGCACAATTGCCACAGCAAATAAAATTAGCCAAATAATGACAATGAACAGTAATCTATTAACACATTACATTATTATTACCTCACAAAATCCAACTAAAAAGTTTATAGTTTTATTACCAATAGGTAAATATATAGGCTGTAAAATGCACTATGTATCAATATTTGTACTAAGCGTTAATGGCTCTCTAATATAAACACAATCTGTTTTAATAAATTACAATGAAAAAGGCCAAGCTTACAATGAATTTTATTAATTGAAATCCATTGAGTTATGCACATAATTACCAAATATCAAGAGTTGACCTCTAATTGCAATATTCTAATGCAATATTTACATTTATTGTCTTTAATTTATTAATGATGATGAAAAAGATGTATGCTAATAATTTTAAGCTATTTGTAAAATGTCCAACATTGTATTAATTATGGGAAATTTTGATAATGTAAAAAGAAAATATTATTAATTATGAATTGAAAGAGATATATTAATTTTAGTAAGTTGTCACAAAGGAAAGACTTATTTACTGATCAAAGGATGGGAAGGGGAGGGAATGGGCGGAATGAACATCACCTTCATCTGCGCCTGTGAAAGGGGCAGCATCAGAGATAGTGGGGGGATTGTTAGTGGCTTGGGAGTCAGGGTTGAAAGGTGGATGGCTTGATGGTGGGGTTGGGGAGGCAGGGTTGGTTTACTAGGAAGGGACAGCAAGAGCGGTTTGCTTTAATTGCTCAAATTCTTCTTCTGTCACATATGTGGGCTTGAAAAAACAGATGGATGGGCAAGGGGGAAGGTGAGAGTCCTTTCTGGACTTATCACTATCACTTGCTTAGAAGATAATTAGATCAAATAAGTCCTGGACAGACACAAAGGGAAAAGCTCATACCCCTTATCAATTTGGGTGCATAGTTTGTTGTAGGTGGCAGGCTTTAAGCGCCTCTGAGCTAAACCAAAATTGTAAAGACATACACCTGCAAGATGCATGTCAGCATGGTTGATGGGGTAGGACCAACAGGTATGCCCCACAGCCCTGATTTCTTGGGTTGCTCATTCCTGCTTTTCCATCTCAGCACTAAGTACAACTGTGTGTTAGGAGTTTTGTGTGGCCCACTCCTCCAGCATGGCCTTGAGCTCTGTCTGGTAGGCATACCCATCT
The DNA here is from genome assembly GCA_014839935.2 of Entomophthora muscae. Taxonomy (NCBI): domain Eukaryota; kingdom Fungi; phylum Entomophthoromycota; class Entomophthoromycetes; order Entomophthorales; family Entomophthoraceae; genus Entomophthora; species Entomophthora muscae. Next base: position 80,175 of record QTSX02003795.1, on the reverse strand, counting down.
GCGGTGTTTGATATTGCTGAGTAATAATTGATGCCCAATGGGGAAGCTGCCAATAAAACCCTGACAAAACAATACAAGATTGGGCTGTGCTTGTACACGTCAGACTGGATAAGCTTCTCTCCATAGTCTTGGATACTTGCAGAAATCTTAGCGTATGATAGGAAGATGACGCCATTACAGGCCTATATTGCTCTCCCTTTAATAAAATTGATGATGGTCAAATTGTATGGGTCAGTGTCCATCAAACTAGGGCCACCAAAAACCTGATTGGATAGGATTCTGGCAGCAACCACAACTCTCTGTACCCACAAATTCACTGTTCTTTTGTTGGTAAAGATGCTGTGGAGTCCCAGCTAGAGTGTACCTGGACCAGGGGCATCTGCGGGTCATGTTTCATAATGGCCATCATAAGGGGATGGGCTGTTTCACCTTCAGTCAAAGTACAGGCACTGTTGTAAATCATACAATTCTTGCTATTTCAATATGGCCTTCAAATATTGATAGCTGCAAAGATTTGGCTGGGTTTGCTTTCAATTTTGGATATTCCTTGCCTTCCTTAAATGGGTCTGGTTCAATATCCACCCATTCCAAATTATTGTACCTGTCTGTGATAAATCCTGGTATGACCTTATCCCAGCGTGACCCCCTCAGCCACTCTGTCTTCCTATTGAGTGATCACCGCCTCTTGTCAACTACTTAAAGTATAATCATTACTCCTAATAAAGACAAGTTTATCCACATTTGTGTTGGCTTTTATAATCTTCAAGATTTTCCTGTCCTTTCTGCCAAAAGGACTTTTACATCTTGATTTCCAGGAAATTAAGGTATGTGCTCTTAATTTTTCCCTGAAGGCTCACCCAATGCTAGCTTCAAACCTCAAATCTTTTGTTATAATGATTTCCTGCTGTGTCCTCCTGGATGTTGTCCCCAGGAGCCAAACACAACAAAATGGTGCTCACTACAGGGGCTTCAAGCCCCTTGGTTATCCTGTTCCCACACACATTCTCTGGTCCTTCTCCCTTTGTTTCTGAAGTACCCAATCAACCTAAAGTTTCTAGTCTCCCTCTAGAAGAAGACATCACCAATGCCCCCTCAAATCCTATGGTATTGGGTCTGTCTCCCGGGCCCACGTGGGCCCCCCTTCCAGCTTTCTCTCCCAACTACAAGCAAGCTTGTGCTGCCGCCCTCTCCCTTCTCCATTCTGGCACTGTGGCAATGCACATTATCTCTGGCCTCTGTCCTGGGTACAATTCATAAGACCTGTACTCCTTCCTTTTGGACTTTGGTATCCCCCTGTGTTGATGGAATCCATGGATACAATTGGCGTGTTGGTCAACCAGTTCATCCAACCTGACCTAGTTTATCACCAACTTGCCTTAGGATCCCAGAATCAACTATTAAATGCTGTAGCTACTACTGTCTCAACTAACCATTCTCAAAATATGGCCTATCAAGAATGGTCCCACAGTCTCTTTGCGTGTATTTCCACCAACCAGCGCAACTCACTGGCATCACAGAAGTACTTAAATATCTCCCTGAACTCCCTTTGTACCTCGCTCCCTGGATACATAAAGGACCAACTATGCAAATTAGATGAACATCAGGCAGCGTGGTGTGAGCAAATCAAGGCCTTTCTGCTAAACTATTACCAGGATTTTGAGACTCTGGTTAGTGAGCTTAATCAATTCAGGGAGCATGTCAACTTGCAACTCAAATTAATAGGAGCTCATGTTGATACATGGGGCTGCCATCCTCAGCATCAATACTGTCTGGATAAGGCTTCACTAGGCAACACTCTATACCAGGTGCAAAATTATGTGGATGACAGGGTAGCGTCATTTGAGGTGACTCCTCCTGTTCCTCCTGTTAAGACCCCATCTGATTTTGAAACAAAGGTATTTGAGGCAATTGCCAAACTCAAGGCTATCACTTGACGTCAAGCTTCTTTTCAGAACCCCCCTTCAGTCAAATCAATGCCTGACCCTCATATTACCTCCCTCACTGATCAGGTGGCTACCTTACAAGGTGAAATCAAGTACTTAAGACAGCGCCTCTCTAATTCTGAGGGTTCTTCATCTGAATCTGAAGATGATGAAGAAGGTGAAGTTGTTAATCCTCCCGCTTGTGACAATCATGGTTGTTGCCCTGGTCTGGAAAGTCAACCCTGGGTCAACTGTGCACGTGCACTAGATCTACTTGCAGAAGTGAAAAATGATGTAGCTGATAGGCAAGATGAATTGGAAAAAGAGGTACAAAACCTCTCCTGCTTTACCAAGACCCTAAATGAACAAGTTGTCCCCTTGGTTGCTCAGGCAAATTCTCTGGCTACTTGTGTCAATGGGATTGCTGGCACCTTGGCAGCACAACAAATCAAGATTGACAAATTTGGGACTGCTGTTGCCACTGATAGGGATATTAGTGAGCAGAACAGCTCTACCTTGGACATTCTAGAGGAAAGCCTTCAACTCCTCTGGGCTAGACAACCTTCTGCTGAATCCAAGTTTGAAGGCAACCCTCATATTAACGTCTTCAACCCTGGTGAAAACAGCCAGTCCTTGTCCTTGTCCATTGACCCAAACTACAAACCAACCTTCAAGCAGATATTTGATCCAAAAACCTCTACCATTGCTGCCTTTCTGACCATTTACAAGACTGCAATGTGTAGGGCTACTGAAAAATTAAAAAAGAGCCATATTCTCATCTGCCTGCATTCTATGTGCCAAGAAGATGTGGTCCCCAAACTCCCTTTTATTGTCACTTGGGAGACATGAAACGCCTCCTGATTGAATATTTGGAGGAGATCTCAGCTTGGAGGTCAAGAAAAATGCATTTATGCACATTGCCTTTAAGCCCAAGGAAACCCTGGCTAAATTTGTTGATTGCTTTTATATTGAAGAACAAAAGTTAGTCACCAGTTGTCAGTTAACGCCCTGTGAAGCTTACAAAGCATGTTCAAATGCTTTGAAGGTGAACTGGCTTCTATTCCTACACTTTAAGGCACACAAGGCTTCACTCACTTCCATGAAGAGTATTAAGACGCTCTTACAAGACATGCATTTGACCCATGGAGGTATGGTGGTACGGGAAAATAAAGCCAACAGTGCTGGGACAACCTCTTGTACACCGCACATAATGATCCTGGGTTCTGGTGGACAGGCTAAGAGGCAAGGTTGCCATAACTGTGGCCAAATCAGGCACCACTTGAGTACTTGCACTAATCCTTGAGTGGAAGGTTGTGATCCCAAGGAACAGGCGGGAAAAGAGAGGTCAGCTTAGAAACGGATGGCCCAACTATCCTTCATCCATTTCATAATCTCTCCAGTGATTCAGAGCCTGAAGATTCTGATAGTGAAGATTCTGATAGTTATGGCTATTCTGTTCTGGCTGTCCCAGAAACCATCCCTGTATCATACAAAATTTGCTCTGGGAAGACCACCACCACTTCCTGAGTACCTGTAAGTGAAGCTAAGTCCATGGTGGCTCACCCTTACCTAGCTCAAGCCCATTGACCTCCTGTCTTGGTTGACTCTTCAAAGGAAGCAGCCAAGCTAGTCAAAGCTCTCTTTCAAAATGTGACTGTATCTCTCCCGCTACAGACTGTATATAAGGATATTCCTGCGTTACAGTGCATGCTACATAAATGGGAAAATGAGCTAGAGGCTGCGCAAGATGTTTTGGCAGTCTTGCCCCCTTTGGGAAAGATACAACCTGCTGGAAGTATCAATCCAAAAGGTCAAAATCAAGGCCATCTTGGACATGGGGTTCCCCAGTCAATGTGGTAGCTTCCAAACTAATGAAGAAACTTAAGTTGGCCCCTGAACTCAACTACAAACAGTTGTATGGTACTTCTGGCATGACCCAAACTCAAGTCATTGGTGCCTACTCCGCTCTACCCATGAGGTTTGGGAAACTCCTTATTGCTTCCCCCACTGTGGTCCTTGAGAACAAAAGCTATGACCTCTTGTTTGGTACTCAATTCCTCCAAGAATGTAACGGGATTGTAAACTTACAAGATGGATACCTTTTGCTCTTAGGATATGAGGTTCCTTTGATATTTGAGGAACCTCCACGCCTCCCAGGAAAACTTCTTAAAACTTGCGTGCTTGAGTACCCTACAGGTATCTTCTCTCTCAAGTATAGGACTCACTCCTCCAACATGTGTACCCCTCCTCCTTCCTGCCCTGCGGAAGAAGGGGTACCTCTGCTAGCACCAGTGGCTATCACCATTCCCCCGGGCTCTCAAGTGGTGATTAATTCCCAGATTTCTTATGAGCTACCTGAAAAATTGTTCTTGGAACTCTACTCACCTGAATCCCTAAGTTGTAAGGAGCCCCACCTGTGTCCTGGGATTCTAGATCAAACCCACAAAAAGCCCATACAATTACTGCTCACCAACATGACAGCCCTGCCCATGCAGGTGACCCGAGGCCAGGTTGTAGGGCATGGTTGTATACTGGGAGCAGAACAAGTGGCCTCCCTCTACCCCTTTGGAACTTTCAGTGATTTCAATCTACCTGAAAACAATCCTCATTTTCTTTCCTTGTTCACCGCTGCTGATTTCCCCCAACTGTCTCCTGTTTAATAAAAAGACATATTGGACTTGCTCAATTAGTTTAGCAACATCTTTGCCTCTGGACCTACGGACTATGGCCTAGCTAAAAGGGTTATCCATCATATTGATACTGGGGATGCACTCCCCTTTTGTGCCAAACCATACTGCCGTAGTAGGGTGGAGGATGCTCAAGTGTCTAAAGAACTCAAGCAACTTCTGAACGCTGGGTTACTGGCTCCTTCCCAAAGTCCTTGGGCTTCTCTGTTACTGATTCTCAGGAAGAAGGATGGCAGACATTGCATTGTAATGGACTATTGCCGCCAAAACTCTCTCACTAAGAGAGACTCATACCCCTACCCAGAATTGACAATGCTCTCAGACAGCTGGGTGGTTCCAAGTTTTTCTCTGCTATGGATCTAGCTTCTGGATACTGGCAGGTTGACTTATCCCCTGAAGATTGAGAGAAGGCCGCGCTTATCATTTCAGAAGGCCTTTTTGAACCCACTTGTATGCCCCAGGGACTCTGCAATGCCCCTTCCACATTTCAACAGGCTATGGACTCCATCCTACAAGACCTAAAGCTCTCTTGCATCCTTGTGCACCTTGATGACGTCATTGTATTCAGCGCTACCTTTACCAACCACTTAGAACACCTCAAGGCTGTCTTCATCAAGATTTGCAAAGCTGGCTTGAAACTCAAACAATCCAAGTGCTCCTTCTTTAAGGAACGTCTTGAATTCTTAGGTCATGAGGTCACTCAAACTGGAATCTGCCCCATGAATAATAAGGTGGAAGCCATTGACAAGATGCTACCTCCTACAAATCTTCAAAAGGTTCAAGTATTCCTTGGTATGATGGGCTACTACCAACAGTTCATACCTGATTTTGCTGAATTGAGTGAACTCCTTGTCCAGTTGCTTCAAAACGTCCCCTTTGAATGGACTGACAGCCAACAACAAGCATTCAAAGTGTTGAAGGCCAAGCTCAAAGAGGCTCCTATCTTAGTCTATACTGATTATGATAAAGAGTTCATCTTGTATACTGACGCTAGTGGAGTAGCTATGGGTGCTATCCTTGCCCAACTTGACAATGAAGGCGTGGATTGACCTGTAGCCTACTCTTTGAGGGTCCTCAATAAGCACAAGAAGAACTACAGCACCACTGAGAAGGAATGTTTGGTGGTGCTTCATGCAGTGAAGCAGTTTTGGCACTACATTTATGGGACCCACTTCATGGTGGTCACAGATCACTCCTCTCTCAAATGGTTGGAACAGCTAAAGGAGCCTGAAGGTCAATTAGCTCATTGGGCTCTGTGTCCACAAGGATACAATTTCACTATGGCACACCGTCCTGGGGCCCAACATCAGAACGCTGATGGCATATCAAGGATGTCAATTCTAGCTATTCACCCCGCTGACGCTGATTGCCTATAAAAATCAAAGGGTATCCTGACTCTTGGACCACTGAGCCAGAAGACATTTGCTTGGCGTTACAGACCCTATCCAAGCACACTGTAATTTGTGATAGTCAGCTCTTCAAAAAGGTTAACAATGCCTATCTACCCTACATCTGCCCTAGCATGAGGATAGCCATTATCCTCCAAGCTCACATTGACACTGGAAATGGAGGCATAGCAAAGACTAATGACTGGCTATGCAAGAACTTCTATTGGGAAAACATGCGCCTTCTAATCCCTGATGTCCTTGCATCCTGTCATTCCTGTCAACTCCAAAGCCCTTGCCTGTCCCAACATCAGTTCAAGCTCATCCCTCCAAAGCATGCCTTCCACACAGTGAGTATTGATGCTTTTGGGCCTTTCCTTTGGTCTAGGTCAGGATTTTGGTTTATCTTAGTTGCTGTGGACCATTTTAGCAAATGGATTGAAGCCAGAGCTACAAAAGATATAACTGCCAAGACCACAGCTACTTTCTTGCTGCAAGACATCTTCTATTGATATGGCTGTCATCAAGTCCTGCTTTCTGACAATGGTACCAACTTTAATGATTGCCTCATCACGTCTATTGTCAAGGCTATGGGGACTCATCAGTCATTTTCTGCACAATATAATCCCTCCACCAATGGAACTGTTGAACGTGCCAACTCCACCCTAGTATCCATTATGAGAAAACTCACGCTCTCTGACACTGCCAATTGGGACTTGTTCCTCCCTGCCGCCCTCTTTGCCTTCCGTCTTAGTAGACATTGGGTGACTGGTCAATCCCCTTTTGCCATGCTTTATGGACGTGAGGCCACTACCCCCTCAATCTTGGGACCTCCTCTGATAGAGTATGATACATCTGCAAATCCTGAGACCCATGTGAAAGTCCTGACCAACTGTATCAATGACATCCAGGCAACCGCCTACTCCACTGCTTATAAGGTTAAGGCTTTGGAGCTCTCTCTGTTCAATGCTTCTAGAGCACCCCTCACCAAATACCAGATAGGTAATCTAGTTCTCTACTACCAGAATTGTACAGGTGGTAGAGCCCACAAGCTAGATTCCCTTTGGGTTGGGCCTTGTGAGGTCATCTTTAAAAAGGGTGTTGATTATACCGTGAAACTACTGTCTTCTGGACGTCCTTTTGCCAGTGTTCACTCCAAATTTCTCTGCAAATATCAACTCCCTGTGTCCAATATTGAGGGGGGAGATGTTGTAAATTGCACAATTATTGCTATTTTGATATGGCCTTTGAATATTGATAGCTGCAAAGATTTGGCTGGGTTTGCTTTCAATTTCAGATATTCCTTGCCATCCTTAAATGGGTCTGGTTCAATATCCACCCATTCCAAATTATTGTACCTGTCTGTGATAAATCCTGGTATGACCTTATCCCAGCGTGACCCCCTCAGCCACTCTGTCTTCCTATTGAGTGATCACCGCCTCTTGTCAACTATTTAAAGTAGAATCATTACTCCTAATAAAGACAAGTTATCCACATTTGCATTGGATTTAATAATCTTCAAGATTTTTCCTGTCCTTTCTGCCAAAAGGACTTTTACATCTTGATTTCCAGGAAATTAAGGTATGTGCCCTTAATTTTGCCCTGAAGTCTAACCCAAAGCTAGCTTAGAACCTCAAATCTTTTGTAATAAAGATTTCCCACTGTGTCCTCCTGGATGTCATCACCAGAAGCCAAACACGACAGGCACCAGTTGAGGTCTTCTTGGTAGGGAGCACAGTTGGTGTGGGCTTGCAGGGTTGCAGCCACAGTGGACTTTGCAAAACCCATTGCAGCCGCAATTCCCCCAAGGGACATAAGCATCCCTTGCTTTTTGACCATTTCAAGAATAATCTCTAGAGTGATTAATTTTCTTTTGCGCCTTGCAGGCTGATTGGCTGGAGGCAGGGTGTGTCTGCCTTGAGAACTAGACAGTGTCATCTTATTGGCTGTTTCTGGATTCTGGCTTCCATTGGTGGCCCCATGGCTCACTTGGTCAATTCCAGATGCTAGTGTTGCTGTATGATTTGGGTTAGCAGCTGCCTGTGCGTGATGGGCAAACAGGGCCATTCTTGAGGACACAGGAGAAAGAACACACTCCTGGGTAGTGCTTGCAGAGGGGCCTGCAGGTTGGGAGTGGCCATAGAGGGAGGCTTCACTATTAGAAGACCCAGTGTAGCCCTGCATAATTTTTTCAAGGCTAGGGAACAGCTCGTTGACTTGGTTGGTGTTGGAAGAAGACATAATAAAATTTTTATTATAATTTTAAACTCAGTAAGAGGAATGTATATTTTAGTCAATTTTATTGTTATATATGTTAATTTTGTGAATATTATGATCTAAATTTTAGCCGTCCTAAAATGTAATAGGGTGATTTTTGGGAATGCTTGTGATTCCAAAAAGAATCAGCACAAATCTACTCTAGATCCTTTAGCATCCTTTTTGAGACACCTATAAACTATATTTATTTCAAATTCCTCGCAATTATGATTTAAAACTTGGTTCTTGGATTTGACAATCCCGCAATTTCAGATTTGTTAATTTTTACATGATGTCTATGATTTGTTTGACATACAAGAAATCTCAAATTGTACATAAGAATCCCGCATTTCTGATTCATGTATCCCACATTTGTTTGCTGAGTTTTGTCTTTTGTTAGTTGAGTTATCTGCTCAAGAGATTTGAAATTTGCCAATTTAAATAAATAAAAAAAGTCAAATTAATTGGTTGATTTTATTAAATATTTTAATTCTCACTCAGCTGAGTTGCCCACAAAAGTGATTTGAAATTTGGACCAAGGATTTGACAAGACTTGCATTTTCACATTCAGGTTCTGAATTTACAGTAAAGTTCCTTTGAACTGACATCGCTTTTTGGCTATTATATGCCTCCTGAAAAGAACTTACTAATCAGTTTGATTACACAATTGCCTTTTATTAAGCGCTCAACAACCACTGGGGTGCAGGGCGCCACCCCTCTAGCAATTGCATCCAGGGTTGTCTACCACGTACAGAAGAGTACATGGATCCAATTAGACGCTCTAGCTGAAAATTTGATTTTGGGGTATAGTTCCCAGGAATAATCACATTCCATTTGCGATTTGCATCTCCCCAATAAATTATATTCCCTTGAAATTTAACTTTTTAATTTTATTTTATTTTAAATATTTAAATTTTAATATTTAAATTACAATAGTAATATATCTAAATATATTATAAGACATTAGTTATAGTCACAAAAACGACAAATAATAATAAATAATTAAAAATGTTTTTATTTACTAGCTTGTCAAGTACGGGTTCATATATTACATAGTTAAACAACAAGAGCTCTATTTATCTGCATCAAGCTTCCTGCTTCACTTATCTTTTAAATAAGTGATTGATTAGAACTCAAATTACTTTTCCCTTGTAATATGATTTGATAAATAGATTCACTATGCTTAACCTGCATCATAAGTACTAATTAGAAAGAGATACACAAAAATCATTGGTTTTTGTGTTGTGTGGCTATAGTGGTACTAAATCAATGAGATCAGGTGATGACTTGCAAGGCCCAATGTGTGGCTCAAAAAAGTCAAAGTACTAAAAATGTTCCCATTTATTAAAATAAATTAATATATTTCTATCTTTTTTAATTTATTTATTTGTTAGCTCTACAGTCAATAAAATATTTGGTGCATTATAATAAAAAATGTGTCTCTATATCTAGTACAATTAATTTTATTTAACTTTTGTACAAATTCTTATATGTCTATAATATAATTCAACATCACATAATTATATATAAATAATAATTTTTGAGTCCTAATAAAAAATAAACCTGGAGTGCCCACTTATCTGATTGGCTCAGAGTTAAGGGCTTTGTGGAGGAAGGATTCAAGTGCTTGTATAAAGCTGCCACCATATCAGGTAGCATTGCAAATTGACTGACCTCAAGGATGTTTAAGAGATCTTTGGTGTCCTGTGGGAGCCCTACTTTAATTTTATTCTTGATTCACCCAAAGACCTCCTCAATTGGGTTAGGGAATGAAGAATATGGGGGGAGGAAGAGGAGTCTCATTGGGCAGTCTGCAAGGCAGTGGCTGTTAGAATGGCTATTTTTATTGATTGGCAGAACTCAGAAACAACCTGATCTACTTTGTGGAGCCCAAAATTATCAAGCAAAACAATGTTAGTTGTGCCCCAGTAAATAATCCAAAGGTATCCCTTGACGGTTCAGAGAAAATCAAGGAATGTCCTGCTATTACGGGAACCCTTGATCATCTGATATTATTCTAAACCACAAGTACCAAGAAGTACTACCATTGAATTGGTCTGGGAACAGACAGCTGCATGATGTGCTACATCATCCTTGGACCCCTTCTTGATCCACCCATGCCTAGACCTGAGTGAGGAGGAAAGCGACAATTTGCCAATATAGAAGAACTGAACATAACCAGTCTGCTTAAGAGCCAGATAGGTCTCAGCATAAATTCATCATCCTTGATGGTCTTGTTGCTGTTCCTGTTATACAGCAATACTCCCAGTAATTTCCAGGAGAAGCCAAAATCAACCATTTCTTTGTAGACAAGAGCTTTAGAAACAGAAAGCCCAAATTCTGTGGCCAGCATTGATTGGACAGCAAGTGTGTCCAGGTGGCAATCCTTGGTTACCCACTGCTTGATTGCCTCAAAATGCACAGGCTGCAAGAGTTTTAGCTGCATTTTTGCCTTGGTGGATTTGGCAATTTGCCTGGTGTTGCCATACTTGGTGTTGATGTTGGCAATGTATCTGGCCATGACATCAAATTGGGACACAATATCCCAAACTGCCATTCCCCAGTTCAAGTAGTTGAGGAGAGCTTCACACTCACTATCTGTCAACCAATGCTGGCCCTTGGCAGGTACCACGGCATCCTGGCTAGCAGTCTTGACACAGGGGATGGGGACCTTTGTGTAGAAGGTGGGATCACGCTTGCTTGTAGTGGCGCCATCAATGGTGGCATAAGACACAGGCATAGATGGCTCCTCAGTTGTGGCCAATGGCTGATAGGAGGTATCAAAAACGCGGGGGCAGGAAATAGCAACTCTTGGGTCAAGAGTGCGGGGCCAGGTGACAACTGGGTATACAGTGGAGGTGTAAGTAACCTCAGTGTTCCCAGTGAACCTGGTGTAGGAGACTTTTGTGGTAGGTATTGAGAGCAGCTTCTGTCTGAGATTTAGGCTGGTTGATTGGGCTTGTGATATGGGAGGTAGTTGACTGGCGCTGACGCCTTGGGAGGCTTGTGTGTTGGCATTACTCCCCTTGAGTTGTGTTCTGGGTCTATTATTGGACCCTCTGGGACACTCTTGTGGACAGGCTGCCCTGCTGTCTGGTGCAGGAGCTGGTTGAGAATGCAATTGACAGTCTATAAAAATAAAATAAAAAATATATTTTAGATTAAATATGTATTTATTTAGATTTTTGGTTTAGTAGTGAGTAGTTATTTTCTCCTGATTTAGCCTTGGATAGTAACAGAACTTCTATATTAGTGATTTAGAGTGCAGAATATTGCATCATTTCCAGTTTTGATAATTTTGCATTTCACTTAATTTCATGTCTAAACATGGCTATCAAGATTGAATTTTTCATTTGATTTTATGCAGAGTGAAGCTTCTTGATTTGGGTTGGTGTTTCTTAGTGTGCTTACTGTAAATTAAATTTTGATTCCAGTTCCTGCATTTAATATTTGAGTTTGCTAGTGGCATTCAAAAGTGATTTGATATTTGGTTCATGGATTTGACAATCCCGCAATTTCAAAAAACATAGTAAGCTTAATGAAAATGGTTGATGGATTAAAAATGCTTCAAAAGTGATTTCATTTAATTCATTTTGTCCATTAGAAATATGCAGTTTGAATTGAACTTTGCAAAGTGTCTATGAGTTCCTGCATTTTAAAAATTCAAATAAATACACAAGAAATCAATTTAATTAAATAAACCCATCTTGCAAAAGCTGATTTGAAATTTGGACCAAGGATTTGACAATCCTGAATTTTTATGTTCAGGTTCTGAATTTACAGTATGACAGGCCCTGGGGTCTGGAGGAAATGGGGCATTTCTTGCTGCTTCTGGATTAAGGTTCATAGTTTCAACTCTATGTATTGCTATAGTAATTTATACTGTTTGACAACATTATCATCTTTTTCTCTACTAATAAAGCCTATTAAAGGACAACTTTGTGGAAATATGACGTGTATCAATTATAAAGTCAGTACAGAATCATCAGACTCTTATTCTAATGGACTGGTTTTAAGGTGGCCTGCCTGCTTGTCTTATTTCCAGCTCTGCTTACATCCTAGTAGCATAAGGACAGCGTTGTAGAGAGCCCATCCTTTCTGAATGATTTTTGGTGGAAGCTAGATTGAAAACTTCCCTGACTTACTGTTTTTTCTAGACATGCCACACAACTGCATCCATTAACTAAGCAGAATCAGCTGTCTGCATGGACCACTACCTGTCTTGGTATATTTCATAATGCCAGGAATTATCTGCCTGAGTAAGAAAGCTCAAAATTCTGGAAAGCTGTTAACAAAATTAACTGATTTGATGGATATAAATTAAACAGTTAATTGAAAATGGGTTACAGCTGCTCTGATCTAACAGTTGATTTTGATTCCCCCTTGCAAGCTGACGTTGATAAATTGATGTAATATGAGAGTCACCAGATATGATCTTATTAATTAGCACATCCATCAGAAGTTGGTCACAAAAGGGCTTTTTGCAAACTGGACTATCTATTCACTTGAAAATGCAGAAGGAATAGGAGCTAAAGATCCAGGTGGTATTGCTTAGTCAAATTTTGATATATCTTGAATAATTTTCATTGTTTCAACTCTTGGAGAGTTGATTCCTCCCAAAAATTACTCAATAAAAATTGATTATCCTCTGGCCTAACTTTATTTTGAAATGAATCCTGTAGTTGACCTGCTGTGCTACATTCCCTACAATTTAATTCTTAGCAGAATCATTACGGGAAGATGGGCCCCTGCCATTGGCACTTTTTTGTTGCTTCTGCTTAATGTTAATATGATGCCCGCAAATTTAGGGGTTTCCTCACTGTATTCAAAGATGAGCCATTTGTAACATATCAATGTACAGAATTCTACGCCAAAGACTCATTGATTCTCACTCAGGTGATTTACCTTGGGCTCCTTTTGTTAGGGTTAATCTTTTTTTACTTAACCCAAGTGTATCTTTTCAAAATTTCACAAAACAGTATATGAAGCTTTGTTGGTAGTTAATCATTGACTCTATGTGGATTTGGGTGGTGATTTCTCACCACCTAGAAACTTCTTCTTAATATCTGACAATTTTCATCACATTAGTCAACTCTTCTACATCTGAGTTTTTGGAAGCAGTTTGCCATAAAATCATTTTTCCCTTCTCCTGTTCTATTGAAATATCTGTGTTTACCATTTCATCTGATTCAGCTCTTTTTTAAGCTTTCAGTTTGGACTATTTTTTAATTTGTGGTTTTCTTCTTTGGTTACAGTGGTTGATTCTGTTTTGTCTGTTTCCTGGTTCTGCTGTGTCATTTTATTTTGGCATCTGGATTATTATCCTGCTCCCCCCATCAACAAAATTTTGCGTGAAGTTGTGTTGGTCCTGTCATCCTATTTGGGCTCCATCCTCAGTCACAAATCCCAAGTTTATCATGTGATGACAAAGGTTTTGGTGGAAACGCACAAATGGTTGTTGTCCTCAGTAGAGCGCAATCCATGGGTTTTAACTGAAAGTGCATCTCTGTACCCCCTGTTAAATACTGTGTGTGTATCTCTTGAGGAGCTCAAAGTCTATTGTAAGCTGTACGCCTTCCATCAGGGTACCAGTCTGTTGTCAATATTCCTTCCTCAATTTCTTGCCTACTGTTGCACAATTGACGTTCCTGAGGTCAATAAACTCTCAGTGTTGTGGTTAGAAGTTGACCAAACTGCCCAGGACTTGGAAGTTTGGGATTCCCCATTAACCACAACTGAGGCCCTTGTAAACCAAATCCTTTCTCTGGTCTCAAATCTGTCTGCTTCCAATCAAGGTACGCTGGCAATTGAAGCCAAACCTGCCGCATAACCCCAGTTTTCTGGTCCTTATTCCGGGGTAGCCTCACCCAGCCAAAGTAAAAAGCATTCCCCCTGTGTGTCTTTGCAGCCGCAGCTAGAAATCTTGAACAACTCTGCTGATGTAGAAGAAGTGTCAGTTCCAGTGCACCCCAAGAGTTAATTGGTCATGATTCAGCATGTACTTCCTGCAAAGTTGTCAGTTGTGGAACCCAATGAGTTTCCTCTTGTTCCCATTGATTGTGATCACCCTGTTCTTCCTGAAGCCGTCCAAGCAATGATTGAGCAATATTTCCAAGAGCATCCTGCCTCTTTAGCTGCAGTTTGTGCTACTGAGGAGAAACAGGATCCCACTGAGGTTGCTACATTTGACGTGAATAAATCTACTTCTGGTTACTTCTTGTTTTATGGTAGCATAGATAACAGTCAAACTATCTTCTGACCTGAAATTCTGTTGAACACTGGTGCTTCTGTGAATTTCATGAGTGTAGAGACTGCAGACTTGTTGCAGCTGAATTATCATCCATGAATACTGGTCAGAGGTAGAAACTGTCAAATGTTTCCTTTGTTTCAGCTTAAGAAACCTGTCACATTGGTGGTCGCTGGCCAGTCCTTTACTGTGTGTTTCTCCATCTGTACTACCCTGTAAGGGATTTCATCACTTCCACAAAAAGATCAAATTTGGGTCTCTGGTAATACTGAAGGAATCAGAAACTTTCATTTTTAAATGCAAAATTAGAAGACAACAACATTAATCAACCAGTTGAATTAAGCAGTTTGAAAAAACATTTGAAATTGATTGACAATTGTGTTTTTAAAAACAAAAGCAAAAGCAAGTGTGAAAACAAAACCACCATATAAATTCCATTTAAATTAAAAATTTAATACTCCATATGATGAACACAACAACAGGAACAATGATACAGCATTTAAAATTGGCTCCAATACAGATAATACAGTCAATCAGGCCAAAATTAAATGCAAAAAAACACTCCAATCAATTATTTAGGGATCCACAAAGCCAATCAAAGACAGCAGCCCAACCAAGCCAGAGAAGTACCTCACATCCAACCCCAGAAATCAACTCCAACCATGTTGCAGTATAATACTGCAATCTAATAACCCAACTCACTTCTTGTATTGCAGGCTGCAGACTGCTGCAGTCCTGCAAGGCAATACTTCTCAAATTACTCTTGCAGGATCACCTAGTAACCACATTGTCCCCTCCTCCACTTGACTTCAGTATTTAAGCTGAACAATTCCATACAAGCAAATTGCTCCAACAATTTTATATTCCTATCTTTACTTCAATAAATCTATATTTTCAAAAAAAACCCTAAATTTTGATTAGTAGATACCCAGGATTTCCTATCCCCACATGAAGCTCATACTGATAATATGGGCCTTGTGTTGGTTGATTGGGCTTTTCCAGGATAACATGAACTTTTAATCCCCCAAACCCACTCTAACCAATAAATCAGAAGACCCCATTTGGGTTTTTTGAACCACATTGCCGTCATGCCCCATACATTGAAACCACTTGATTTCCCCCCATTATTCATCCCAAGGCCCCCTGATTGATTTTGGGATATACCAGCGTCTATTACCTGTTGAACCATTTCACTCCCTTCCTGGGGAGATTTTGCTTATTTTATCATCTTTTACACATGTTAATGATAGGGATGCCAGTAGGGTCCACTCTAGTCAAATTCAACTTGGGAGCTCTCCTTCATTCCATTGGAGAGAGACTTCCTAATGAGTGAATCCCTGACAGTTTGTTAGAGCCCCTACTGAACCACCTCATGGGTAGTCCAGGTTGACATATTACCTACAAATTTATCTTCTATGTTACCCTCATAAAATTCCTTGCCCTCGTAATTGTTACCTTCACTGTAAGATTCACCATATACAAAATTCTGTCCCTATTTCAAAAGTCTTCAACCTCAGAACCAAATATCTCCATAACCAACAGCCAGGTCCAAACAGTGGTCTTGAACACACTATCTGCTGTTGCCCCTGGATAAAACAAAGGGGAAAAAATCCTGATGCTCTTTGCCTTTTCTAAATCCCTGTTTGAAACCTCACCCAAAAAGTTCACCACAAATGCCCAGAAAGTACATCATGTGGCAGAGAAGCTTACAGGTAAGTCTTGCTTTTGGTACACCAATGTAACCCTAAAAGGAGAGGATCTCCTCAACAACTACAACCAGTTCTGTGACACCCTCCTGGCCATGGTATTTCCTGCTACAAACCCTGACCAGCTTAGAGATCAAATCTCTGCCCTCTACCAAGGAAAATTTTCAGCTCAATATTACGCCAAAGAGGTTACTTGCCTCAAGAATGCCATTGGGATGAGTAATGGATAAGCTTGCTACCTATTCCACAAAAAACTCTCTTTAAAATTGAAGAACTTCTTTGCACACCATGAGTTGCCAACTGACTTTGACACCATGGTCAAGGAAGTGATCAAATGGTCCTCAAAGGTGAAGCAGCTTCCATTTTGGGCTAATCCTCAAACCCCTGCCCCCTCCTCTGTAGTCTTTGTTAAGGAAAACCAAACCCTCCCCTCAAAGGTCCAAGGAGATGCCCCCAAAGGACTAATTCCCAAGGAAGGTGGGGGCTATCAACTCTCACCTGAAGAGAAACAACGCCAAACCCAACTGGGACTCTGTATGTATTGTGGGAAAGCTGGACATTCAGCCAAGGACTGCCAAGCCTTGTACAAGGTACAATCTCCTATCACACTTCTAGCTAGTTATTCCAATAAAGAACCTTCTCAATCTTATTCCCTATTACCAGTCAAGCTAGGTTTTTCTCAGTTCTTACAGGAAGGAAAGGCCCTATTGGACACAGGTGCCATGGGAAACTTTATAAGTAGCACTCTGGCCCAAAAATTGGGTCTCCAGGAAGGGCCCTCTGCTTGGGTGACCCTAGCTAATAAACTGTGTATCAAAGTAACTAGAATTGAGGGAAACCTAGGAGTCAAAGTAAGGGAAAACCACTTCAACATCAAGTTCCCCTCCTTATTAAATTTGGCCTTCCCACTGATTCTGGGTTTTCCTTGGGCCATTGCTGCTAAGGCTGTACTAAATCTGGACACTATGACACTTTCCACTCAGAAATAGGGGGTCACTTCTTCTATTCCCTTTGATCAAATTGGTCATGAAGGGATATTGACCCCTGAAGGCACCATTAATGTACTCACTGCCTTGGAATAAATATCCCAGCCCCGGATTTCTCCCAAACTTCAGGACCTAGCAGAAGCCTTCAGTGAATTCTCCTGTGCCCAGCTACCTAGTTGCTTAGATTTTGGCTTACAAATTGATTTGGTACCATGATCAGTACCCACCTGGGGTAAACTCTACCCATTTAACTACGCCCAGAGCCTAGCCATGAAGACGTACATAGAGGAAAATATGGCAAAGGGTTTCATGCACCGCTTGAATTCCCCTTGCTCTTCCCCTATGTTTTTTTCAGTAAATCAGACGTATCTCTAAGACCTGTGGTGGACTACTCAAATCTCAACAGCATCACAATCAAGAGCCTAAACCCTATCTCTTCTGCCAAGACCCTTACCAATCAACTAACCGGGACAAAGGTGTTCTCCAAACTTGATCTTCACAACACCTACCACCAACTTTGCATAGCTGAAGGCCACAAATGGAAGATCAATGTAAGAACTTCTTTTGAGCTATACAAATACCTGGTAATGCCCTTTTGCCTTAGCAGCGCCCTGGCAGCCTTCCAGGGTCTCATGAATGAAGTTTTTTTCCCTTATCTTGACATTTGTGTGGTAGTATACCTTGATGACATTCTCATCTACTCAAAGGACCACAACACTCATCATATCTATCTTTGGGAAGTACTAAAGACCTTTATTAAGGCTTGCCTGTTATTTAAACTGGAAAAACGTGAATTCTACAAAAAGGAGATTGAATTCTTAGGATACAATATCTTGGAAGGGGGCTTTACTGTTGCCCCATCCAAGGTCCAAGCTTTAGCAGATTGGCCAGTCCCTACCTCCTTCACCAAGCTTTGTTGGTTCCCGGGACTAGCAAACTTCTGTTGCAAGTTCATCAAGGATTTCTCAGCTATTGCCCTGCCTCTCACACAACTCACTTTGGATAAAGTCCCCTTCTCATGGAACCCTGAGGCTCAGTCAGCTTTTTTGGCCTTTAAATGCACCTTCTCTTCCACCCCTGTTCTCTTGCGTCCAGACCCAGAGCACCAATTTTTTCTGGATAAAGATGCCTCAGATTTTGCGCTGGGAGGGGTGTTGCTCCAGCTTGGAGAAGATGGAGAACTTCACCCTGTTGCATTCTACTCCTACAAGCTCCTGGACAGGAAGCGCAACTACCATGTCTATGAAAAGGAACTATATGCAATAGTACACGCCTTGGACCATTGGAGAAGATATCTACAAGGAAGTAAATAGCCAGTAAACATCTGCACAGACCACAAAAACCTCCTATACTTCACAGAGAAGCAAAAGGTTTGCCCCTGCCTGGCCTGTTAGGCTATTGATCTAATGACTTACAACTTTCAAATTGAATACACTCCAGGCAAGAAGAATATTGTCCCTGGCGCCATTAGCCGCAGAGAAGACCTTGATAACCCTGATACCTCCTACTATGCACACAACATCCAACAAGTACTTGAACCCTCTTGATTTCTAAACCTCGTCACTATGGCTTCCTTGTACACCAACTTGGATGAATAGATCCAAGAATAATAACTTATGAACCCTCCAACCAGCATCACAGACCTAGTAACTAAGAACAACATCTAGTACCATGACAACTCTCTGTACGTTTCCCAAGGGCCTCTTAGAAACCAAATTATTCAAGACTTCCATGACACTCCTCTATCAGGCCATAGTGGTATTACCAAAAATCTCAAAATAAATCTCCCAACAATATTGGTGGCCCTCAATTAAGAAGTCAGTGGGAGGTTATATAAGCAAATGCCTTGATTGCTGCCAAAACAAAGCTTCAAACCAAAAGCCTTAAGGATTCCTGAAACCCTTACCAATTTCTCCCTGCCCATGTCTTTCATCTCAATAGACTTCATTTTTGAGCTACCAAAGATTCAGGGTAATACAGGAATCCTAGTAGTGGTAGAACTCCTGACCAAGTATGGGATCTTCCTTCCCTTTTCCACCACCTCCGCTGAGAGAACAGCCCAGATGCTCCTCAAGAACGTGTTTGCCTACCATGGAATTCTGAATGACATTGTCTCTGACCAAGGAACCTAGTTCACCTCTAAGTTCTGGTTGGGGTTGATTAAAGGGTTGGGAGTAAAGAAAAACCTCTCCACCTCATTTCACCCCCAGGCTGATGAACAAACTGAAAGAGTTAATTAGGTATTGGAAGCTTATTTATGAAACTACATCAACAATCAACAAAATAATTGGTCTAAGTTCCTTCCAGTGGCCCAACTAGCCTATAACACTAGTCACTACATCAATTGTAATGTTCTCCTTTAAATAAAACTATGGATATGATACCAAGGAAATTCTTTCTCAGGTAGAAACTACCACAGTACCTCAGGTCATCAAGCACTTGAATGACCTCTCCCTGATCTAAAACAAACTTAAGGAATCCCTTAATAAATCCATTCAGTCATACAAGAAGTTTGCTGAAAAACATTGAAGAGAACCTGATGAATACTCTCCCATATCCCTGGTGTTTCTAGATGCCCGCAACCTACACATCAAATGGCCCTGTCAAAAATTAGGGCCCAAGAAAATAGGTCCCTTGGGAGTGATACAAAATATTTCCCCTCTTAAATATCAAGTCTGTCTCCTGGAAGAATCCACAGCTCATGATATCTTTCATGTCAGCCTTCTTAGTTGGTATCACAGATCACAGGAGGATCTCTCCCAGTCCAAATGGAACCCTTCACCCCTGGTAATGAACCATCTTCCTGAATGGGAGGTGGAAGAAATCATTGAAGACAAGATATTCTGGAACAAACCCCACTACATGATCAAATGGGTAGGGTGCAGCATGGAATCAAACAGCTGGGAACCCATTGACAATCTGATCAACTGCAAGGACCTATTGTAGCACTACCATCAAGAAAAGGGAAAGGACAAGGCCTTAGGGGAGGCTAGTGTAAGGGATTTCATCAATCCCACAAAAAGAAAATCAAATTCTGGGTTTCTGGGCACACTGCTTGAATCAAAAATTGCATTTTTAAATGCAAAATTAGAAGACAACAACATTAATCAACCAGTTGAATTAAGCGGTTTGAAAATGCTGTGTTTGGCTCCTGGGGACAATATTCAGGAGGAAACAGCAGGAAATTTTATAACAAAAGATTTGAGGGTTGAATCTAGCCTTGGGTTAGCCTTCAGGGCAAAATTAAGGGCATGTACCTTAATTTCCTGGAATAAAAGATGAGGGCTTCCTTTTGGCAAAAAGGAAAGGAAAAGGCTTGAAGAATATTAAAGCCAACGTTGATAAGGATAAAATTGTCTTTATTAGAAGAAATGATTCTAATTAAATAGTAGACAAGGGTTGATGATCACTCATTAGGTAAACAGAGTGGCAGAGGGGATCACATTGGGGTGAGGTCATACCAGGATCAGACAGGGGCAGGTACAGTAATCTGGAATGGGTGGATATTGGATCAGACCCATTTACAGAAGGTGAGGAATTCCCAAAGTTGAAATCAAAACCAGCCAAATATTTGCATATATAATTCTAAGGCCATATCAAAATAGCATTAATAGCGCAATTTCTGACATCTCTCCCCTCAAGATTGGACACAGGGAGTTGATATTTGCGTAGAAATTTATAATGGACTCGGGCAAAAGGACGTCCAGAGGACAGCAGCTTCACAGTATACTCTATGCCCTTCTTGAAGGTGACTTCACAAGGCCCAACCCAGAGGGAGTTTAGCTTATGGGCTCTACCTCCTGTACAATTCTGGTATTAGAGAACCAGGCCGCCTACTTGATACTCAGGGAGGGGGGCTCTAGAAGCATTGGATGAGGAAAGCTCTAAAGACTTGACCTTATAGGCAGTTAAATATGCTGCTGCCTGAATATTGATTCTACAATTAGGCAAGTCCTTGACATGAGTTTCTGGATTTGCAGAAGCATCAACTTCAATCAAAGGGGGTCCCAAGATTGAGGGGGTTGTGGCTTCACGCCCATACAGCATGGCACAGGGAGATTGGCCAGTCACTTGGTGTCTACTGAGTTGGTAAGCAAAGAGGGCAGCAGGGAGGAACATATACCGATTGGGGGCATCAGAGAGAGAGATTTTCCTCATTATGGACACCAGGGAGGATTTGGCTTGTTCAACAGTTCCATTATTCAATGGGTTATACAGTGCAGAGAAAGATTGGTGGGTACCCATAGCCTCTACAATAGACGTGATGAGGCAAGCATTAAATTTGGTGCTATTATCAGAAATCAGGACTTGAGGGCAGCCATGACGGTAGAAGATATCTTGCAACAAGAAATTGGCAGTGGTATTGGCATTTATATCTTTTGTGGCTCTGGATTCAACCCATTTGCTAAAATGGACTACAGCTACTAAGATAAATTGACACCCAGACCTATAACAAGGGAGAGACCCAACTGCATCAATACTCACAGTGTGGAAGGCATGTTTAGGGGTAATGAGTTTGAATTGATTTTGGGAAGGGCAAGGGCGTTGGAGCTGGCACAAATGACAGGAGGCAAGGACATCAGGGATTAGAAGGCGCATGTTTTCTCAGTAGAAGTTCTTGTATATCCAGTCATGAGTTTTTGCTATAAATTCATGTCCAGTATCAATGTGAGCTTGGAGGATAATGGCTATTCTCATGATAGGATAAACGTAGGGTAGGTAGGGGTTATTGAATTTATTGAAGAGTTGTCTATCTCAAATTGCAGTGGCTTTGGATAGGGTCTGTAGAGCCAATTGGATGTCTTCTGGCTCAGTGGTCCAGGAGTCAGGATACCTGATTGACCTGTATAAGCAATAAGTGTCTGTAGGGTGAATAGCTAGTATAGACATCCTTGATAAACCATCAGTGTTCTGGTGTTGTGCCCCAGGCTGGTTTGCCATAGTGAAATTGTATCCTTGCAGGAAAAGGGCCCAACGTGCTAATTGACCTTTGGGCTTTTTTAGTTGCTGAAGCCATTTAAGGGAAGAGTGATATGTGACCACATTGAAGTAGGTTCTGTAAATTTAGTGCCTGAATTGCTTTACTGCATGCAACACTGCCAGGCATTCCTTCTCAGTGACGCTGTAGTTCTTGTTTTTATTGAGGACCCGTGAAGAATAGGCTACAGGTTGGTCCACGCCTTTGTTGTCAAGCTGGGCTAAGATGGCACCCATAGCTACTTTGCTTGTGTCAGTGTACAAGATAAACTCTTTATCATAATCAGGGTGGACTAGGATAGGATCCTCTTTGAGCTTGGCCTTCAGCACTTTGAACAATTGCTGCTGACTGTCAGTCCACTCAAAGGGGACATTGCAAAGGAGCTGGACAAGGGGTTCACTCCATTCAGCAAAGTTGGGTATGAACTGTCAATAGTAACCCATCATACCAAGAAATACTTGGACCTCCCTTGGATTTGTGGGGGGCATCATCTTGTCAATGGCTTCCACCTTATTATTCATGGGGTGGTTTCCAGTTTAGGTGATCTTGTGACCCAGGAATTTGAGTTGCTCTTTAAAGAAGGAGCACTTGGAGGGTTTGAGTTTCAAGCCAGCTTCTCAAATCTTGATGAAGACAGCCTTGAGATTCTCTAAGTGGTTGGTAAAGGTAGAGCTGAATACAGTGATATCATCAAGATATACAAGGACACAAGAGAGCTTTAGGTCTTGTAGGATGGAATCCATAGCCCTTTAAAACGTAGCCAGGGCATTGCAGAGTCCTTGGGGCATTTGAGTAGGTTATAGAGCCCTTCAGAGGTGATGATAGCATCCTTTTCTTGATCTTATGATGATAGGTTGACCTATCAGTATCCAGAAGCTAGATCCATAGCAGAGAAAAACTTAGAACCACTCAGCCGTCTGAGAGCATCATTGATTCTAGGCAAGGGGTATGAGTCTTTCTTTGTGAGCAAGTTCAGGCAGAAGTAGTTGATTACAATGAGATATCCTCTGTACTATTTCTTGAGGATCAATAAAGGTGAGGCCCAAGGACTTTGAGAGGGAGCCAAGAGTCCAGCATCTAATAGTTGTTTAAGCTCCTTAGAAAACTGGGCATCTTCTACCCTACTACAGCGGTAAGACTAGGCACAAAAAGGTGGTGCATCACCAGTGTCAATCTGATTAATGACCCCTTTAGCTAGGCCATAGTCCATAGGTCCAGAGGCAAAGATATTGCTAAACTGATTGAGCAGTTCCAGCCTGTCTTCTTGTTGGATGGGTGACAGTTGTGGGAAGTTGGCAGCGGTGAATAAGGAGAGAACTTGAGGATTGTCTTCAGGTAAGTTGAAATCACTGAAAGTTCCAAAGGGGTAGAGGGAGGCCACTTGTTCTGCTCCCAGTATACAGCCATGCCCTACAACCTGGCCTCAGGTCACCTGCATGGACAGGGCCGTCAGGTTAGCAAGCAACAGTTGTACAGGCTCCTTGTGAGTCTGATATAGAATTCCTGGACACAATCAGGGTTCTTTGAGGCTTAGGGATTCAGGTGAGTAGAGTTCCAGGAATGACTTTTCAGGTAGTTTGTAAGAGATCTGGGAGTCTATAACCACTTGGGAACCTGGAGAGATGGTGATAGCCGCAGGGGCAAGAAGAGGCACACCTTCCTCTGTGGGACAGGAAGGAGGAGGAGTACGCATGTTGGAGGAATGAGTCCTGTACTTGAGAGAGAAGATACCTGTAGGGTACTCAAGAACACAAGTTTTAAGACGTTTGCCTGGGAGCCGCAGAGGTTCTTCAAAAATCAAAGGGACCTCATATCCTAATAGCAATAGGCATCCATCTTTTAGGTTTACAATCCCGTTATGTTTGCAGAAGAATTGTGTACCAACCAAGATGTCATAGCTTTTGTTCTTAAGGACAACAGCGGGAGATGAAATGAGGAGTTTCCCAAACCTCATGGGCAGGGCAGAATAGGCACCAATGGCTTGGGTTTGAGCCATGCCAGCAGTACCATATGATTGAGTGTAGTTGAGGTCAGGGGCCATCTTGAGCTTCTTCATTATCTTGGATGACACTACTGTGAGGGAATTGCGGGATAGTATGAAGCTGTTTCTAAGTGATGGGGAATTACCACCCAAATCCACATAGAATTAATGATTAACCACCAACGTGGCTTCAGATGTCTTTTTGTAAAATTTCCAATTATAATACCAGGATTAAGTAGAACAATTAATCCTAACCATAGTAGCCCAAGATAAATGGCCTGAGAAAGCATCAATGTATCTTCAGAATAAAAATCTGTACATTGGGAGGCAACACAATTTTCAGTTTCCAGAATGGGGGGACCTCCAAGATTGGCTTGCATGAAATTAGCATTGGGCGGCACCAACAACAAAGTTCTAACTGTGGAGGCCCCTCTTCCAGAAATGATTTGGTTGAGAATTATATTATACGGAATATATTGTAATAACCCAACCGCAGGATGCATTTTGAAAAGTAAATTAGAACTAGGGATAAATGATTTTTATTGAGTAAAATTTTGGAAGGACTCAACTCTTAGAGTTGAAACAGTGAAAACTATTCAATATATATCAAAATTAACTAAGCAATACCACCTGAGTCTTGGCATCCTATTTCTTCCACATTGTCAAGTAGGTATCTGGTCCAGGTTGTAAAGAACCCTTGTGTGATCAATTTCTGACAACCATGCTGATTAACAAGCTTGTATTGGGTGACCCTCAAATTACGCTGATGTATCAACGTCAATTTGCAAGGAGAAGCTGGTTTCAGATAAAAGACTGGAGCAGCTGTAATCCATTTTTGATTCACTGTTTGATTTAAATCCATTAACTTGGTCAATTTCAATATATATTCCCAGCTTTTTGAGCCTTCCTGATTGGGCAGATAACTCCTGGCATGATGGAACCTACCATGACATTACCCTCTGCTTTAGCCCTGGGCACAATACCACCATCCGGGAGATGGGATAAGGAGAAATTCTTGTGGGCAGGCAGGAGTTTCATTGCAACTAAGGTAAGTTCAGGGTGACCAATAGCAGTGGGATTGCGCTTGTAGAACTTGTGAATCAGATCTGGGGAATTATAACAATTGTAGTGAGGAACCCAGGAGTTTTCAGAATCAGGATAACCCTTCCAAGACACCAAATATTCCAAACCGTGTTAATTCTTGCAGGAAGCCAGAATACAATTTAACTTGTACTCAGGTTCTCCTTCCACAAGAATGGGTTGGGAAGAGGGTGTCTCTGTACTTTTAAAGGGAGTCAGAAGGCATTCATGAAAGGTGTGGAAAATCCTAAAAGCAGGAGGTAAATCCAGCCAATAGGCTGAGGGACCAATTTGACGTTCAACTTTGAAGGAACCAACTTGTTTAGGCTCTGAATTGCAACAGGGAACTTTCAGTTTCATATTGCAATCATCAACCATGACTAAATCACCTGGCCTGTAAGCAGGACCTTCCTGGCGCTTGCAATCTGCATATTCCTTATAAGTTGTCATGGCAGCGGCAAGAGTGACCTGGAGCTCCTTATGAACCTGCTTTAATGCAGCAGCTTGATAAGTTGCAGCTTCCACATTGGTAACTCAAACAAGGACCCATGTTGGAAGAAGGATTGCAACCCACATTGGCATAAAAGGGCAATACTTGAGTTGACGTGTGTGGGGTGTTATTATATGTGAACTCTGCCATGGGTAGATTATCACACCAGTCATCTTGTTGCACATTAGTGTAGCAACGTAGATAGACCTCCAAACTTTGGTTGACCCTCTCTGTTTGTCCGTCAGATTGGGGGTGAAAGGCTGTGGAAAAGCATAATTTGATACCAAGAATTCCAGTAAAAGCTTCCCAGAACTGAGCAATAAATTGAGGCCCATGGTCACTTAAAATCTCCATTGGGATGCCATGTAGGGGGAAGATTCTATTCAAAAACAGCCTAGATATTTCCACCAAAGTAATTGTGGTTGAGCAAGGTACAAAGTGTGCCATTTTTGTGAAACAATCTACCACCACCATGATTGCATTAAACCCATTGGAATTGAGAAGTTCACTAATGAAATCCACTGACACAGACGTCCAGGGTCCTGCAGCAGACTGCAGAGGAACCAGTAAAACAGTAGTATTGTTCTGTCTTGCCTTAGACCAAACAAATACCAGACAATCACAAACAAAAGCTGCTACCTGCACTGTCAAACCTTTCCAGGAAAACTGGCGGCAGATTAGTTCCACCGTTTTTTTTTCAGGGATGGCCTGCCATTGGACAGGTGTGATGAGCCTCCACAATTTCTTCCCAAATAGTTCCTTCCAGAACCCACAAGCAACCTTGATGATATATAAATGTACCTATCTTATGATAACCCTGGGGCTGATCCACTGGGTTTGCACATGCTAGCTCCAATAGCCTATCATAGCCTTTGGACAGAGGTTGCAGAAACTTAACTTTGGAATAAAAGTCCAGGTCTGCGCCCTCAGTTAAGGACATGGTGGCCAGCGTAGCAGGTGGAGGCAATATAAAAGGCACCACAGCCTTGTCTGGAATCATAGTATGTGTGTTAACCTCAGCGTCTATACTAGCATCTGGGAGATGGGAAGGGTTTCTGCTCAGTGCATCAACCAAGTGATTGTCAGATCCCTTAATAAACTTTTAGTGAAACTTGTGTCTTGTCAGGTTACCATGCCATCTGGATTGAAGACCTGACAAAACCCTGAGTTGTCAATAATACAGAAGATCTTTGTGGTCAGCTC
The DNA here is from genome assembly GCA_014839935.2 of Entomophthora muscae. Taxonomy (NCBI): domain Eukaryota; kingdom Fungi; phylum Entomophthoromycota; class Entomophthoromycetes; order Entomophthorales; family Entomophthoraceae; genus Entomophthora; species Entomophthora muscae. Next base: position 53,254 of record QTSX02003795.1, on the reverse strand, counting down.
TTACTACAAATAGATGACGTGCTGACATGAGATGGTGATGCCAGTGCTTTAAAAATTCCACAACAGCCAACAATTCCTTGTCATAAATCATGTAATTGTGTTCACAATCCTCCATCTTCTGGGAGAAATACTCTACAGGTCTCTCAATCCCATTGCCAGAAGTTTGCAACAACACACCAGCCACAGCGTATTTAGAGGCATCTGTGAAAACCACAAAAAGAAGCTCAGGATCCACATGTCTCAACACAGGTGACAACAACAAAAGAGCCTTGACTGCTGAGAACGCACTTGCGCACTCAGGCGTCCAAACCAAAGTTGTCTTTCCACTATCCAAATATAAAGGGGTGGCCACTTCAGACAAGTGAGGGGTGAATTTCTTCAAGAACATACAGGTACCCAAGAAACTATGGAGTTGGGATACTGTCACAGGTGTAGCATACTCTCAAACCGCAGCTTCCTTGTCAGGGGCAATGGTGTGGCCATCCTCAAAGATAATATTACCCAGAAAGGTAACCTTACGTTTAAAGAATTTACCCTTACTCCTTTTAATGATCAAGTTTACCTGGAGAATACGCTCTACAACTGCCAACAGGTGGGCCTTATGCAACTCCTCATCTGGAGAGAACACCAATATGTCATCCATATATGCAATGGCACATACACCTAGGAGATCCCCCAAGACTGAGTCAATTAGCCGCTGAAAGCAAGCCAGGGCATTCTTCAATCCAAAAGGCATTACACAGAACTGAAAGATGCCCTTCTTGGTTCTGAATGCTGTTAACTATTACATTCCTTCTGCAATCCTGATTTGATTGAAAGCATTCAACAGATCAAGTTTCAAGAATACCTTAGCCTTCTCAACACACCTAGAGATCTGTGCTTTGAGAGGTAAAGGGTAGGGATCAGTAATTGTAATGTTATTCAAATTCCTGTAGTCAACATAAGGACAAAGAGACCCATCAGCCTTTTGAACAAACAACAACAGGGAGCAGATTGATGAAGACTTTTTAAAAATATAGTCCTTTGCCAACATGTCACAAGTCCATTCTTCCAAACATGCATCTTACTTCAGGGTTAAAGGGTAAATAGGAGACGCAATTCAAATCAGATCAGCAGTAACTTTAAAGTCAAAGTCAAACTGAGTGTGCTTGGGGAGGACCTCGCCTCTGGTGGCGTCAAACTCCGCAGACCAGTGTTGCAAGCATGTAAGTAAATCTGAACTTGCAGGGACAGAGACAGGAACCAATTGAATGGTCTGAGAAGATTACTCCAATTCAGACATACCTAACAGCAGAATACAAATAGATATACCCAAAGAGTGCTCCACCTGTAGCACATTTTCTTTCAGTAAGGTTGATAAATTATGATCTCTCCACCAACCCACCCCCAAAATGATAGGATATGTCAAGGGTCTGGATGTACGAGCATTCTGGCTACCGCCAACCTACTTAACATCTAGCCATCGCCCAATTTGATCCCCTTCCAAATTACCGTTTGACTTACCAAGAATAGTAACCAAGTAATATAACCTGACTGTCCAAGTATCCAGTGGCTCAACCCCACCTTGCACATGACCAACCCCTAGGTTTAATCCAAATAAATCCCCGCCACAGTCAAGTCTATATAAGTCTAAAGTATTATCCATTAAAATATACTTCTCTTCTTTCTTAATTCCATATTTGAAGCTTCCCCAAAAGGCGCTCCTTATCACTGGTAGCAGCTACAGTTTTTGACCACGCCCATGAGAGAGAAAATGACTGACCAAAACACGCCCACCTTTGCTCACGTACTCAACAAGACCACATCCTAGGATACCTGGAAAACGTACTTCCGCGCCCACAACATTGACAAAAATATTTCTAGTGGATGCACTGTATTCAAAGGTCTGGTCATGCCTAAAGCATGCACCAAGATTATTCAATACAGTTGCTCTCTTCAACTACAAACAAACGCAATACCACCTATCACAGGTGAAGTGATCAACACCAAATACATTGGTATTGACAAGTTTTTGGTAAAAACAAAGAAAACGTCATCAACTGGCTAGACCACTCAGCCACTAAACTCCACGCCAGCTGCATCCCCCACAAGAAATGAGTCCAGGAAGCCAGCAAGCGCCTGTACAAGGCCGCAGCTAACTAGTTTGCCACCTGGGTTGGCTCACAAACTGACAACCAGCTTGACAACTGGGAAGAGTTTAAAGCGGACATCACCCACAATTTCTGCATCACCAAATCCCTCCAAGATATTGCAATACAGCTCAGTGACCTTCCTCAAAAGACCACTATTGCAGCCTACACCAACAAATTTGAAGAAATACGTTGCAAAATCCAAAACCCAGCAAAAGCTGATAACGTACATACCAGAGCCTCATTCATCAACAGAATAAAACCCTCTGTTGCTGCCCTCATCCATCCAGAGGCTAATACCTCCATGCCCACGCTCATTGCAGAAGCCAAGCACGCGGAAAAACGCGCAAACATGGAATATGCTGCATACAATGGCAATCACTCCTCAAACAGCAATGGCAGAGAAAACTCCAATGGCAACAAACTTCAAAATACCAATAATAGCAATGGCAACTCCAGTTGCAACAATGGCAATTGCAGCCAAAGCACAAACTGCTCCCATCCCAAGAAAGAGGACACCGCTGAAGTTAACAATGCTGAAGTTAACAATGCTGAAGTAGCAACCTGCTATGAATCTAATCCCACATTCTCTGACCTTGAAGGTCTCAAAACAGAGGAACAGGTAAAAGAGGAGGGGGAACAGGCTTAAGTGCCCCTGTCTCTCCCCAACTTGACAAGAAATTGTACCAAGTCACAAACTTTGCTGCTTGCATCCCCTGTGTCCCACAATCCTCCATTTTTATGAACGTAAAAATTAAAGATTTCTCACAACTTCTTGTCTATCCATGCACTTACAAATCAAATACACATAAAATTTTATTTGACTCTGGTGCAAAATACACTATGGTTAGCAAACCTTTTGTAACCAAGTAAAAAATACCAGTTTTAAATCCAACTTCAAATACGCCAGAATGGCAGACAAATCAAAGGTTCTACTCAAAGGCAAAACAACTCCCTAAAGAATTGAACTCCAAGGCATACAAACTTCCATCAAAGGACTTGTCATGGACAACATAAACTATGACATTGTAGCAGGCATGGACTGGTTCACCCAAGTAAACCCCAGTGTATGTTGGAAAGCAAAAACAATGACCATCAAACACAACAGAGTCAATTTTAACATCCTCAAAGAACCCAACAACCTCATTCTAAGAGACACATTATTTGTCCAAGTCATAAATCAAAATGACTCTGAACATATAACCAAAGACAGTACCCTCCACATAATGAGGTACTCCAAATTTAATAATATACAAACACAAAAGATCCAATGCCCAGAACTTGCGACACTCCTAAATGAATACACACATGTATTCAAAGAAAAACTCACAGAGTTACCCCCCAAATGGGAAGTCAAACATGGCATCAACCTATGCAAAGCCATGCCCAAACCTGAACCCCTCTACAGACTCTCCCCCATGGAGACACAAAACCTAAAAGAACACATTGAGGATAACTTAGCTAAAGGCTCCATTTGCCTGTCTGAATCCCCATGGGGGCAGCAGTGTTCTTTGTAAAGAAAAAGGAAGACACTCTGCGTCTATTAACAGACTACAGAGCACTAAATGCAAGCACAGTAAAGAATAAATATCCCCTTCCACTCATAGAGGATCTGTTTGCAAGACTCTCAGGAGCCAAATTTTTCTCCAAAATTGACCTCACCTCAGGTTACAACCAAGTTGAAGTAAAGGAAAAGGACATACCAAAAACTGTATTCCGCACACAATTTGGATCCTTCAAATGTAGAGTAATGAACTTTGAGATGCCCAACGCCCCAGAAACATTTGTCACCATGATGAAACAGGTGCTAAACAGTCTCTCAAATACATTATGCTACCTTGACAATATAACCATATTCTCAAAAACAAAAGAGGAACACCTTATGCATGTCCGCAAGACACTCAATTGACTCACAAAGCACAAACTTTATGCAAAACCAAGTGAGTGCCAATTTATGGAAAAGGAACTCCTGTTCTTGGGCCACATTATCTCTGATGGTGGCATAAAAGCAGATCTAGACAAAATTAAAGCCATAAATAACATGCAACGCCCCATCTTCATTAAGCAAGTTAGATGCTTTCTTGGTATGGTAGCTTACCTAAGGAAATACATCAAAGACTGCAGAAAACTAACTGCACCAATCAATGACTTAACCAAGGGTAATGCCAAAAAGAAATTCATCTGGACTCCAGAATGTGACAAGAATTTCCAATTACTAAAACAAGCTTTGATTGAAGCACCAATCTTGCAATACCCTAATAACAACAGATGCTACAAGCTTGAGTCAGATGCCAGTGACACCACCATTGGCGCAGTCCTGCGCATCTGCCAGCCAGGGCAGCAAGACTTCCTGCCAGTATGTTATGAAAGCATAAAACTGATCTTCACTGAGCAGAGATACCCAATACACGATAAGGAATTTCTAGCAATATATCACACATGCAAGAAATGGAGATGTTACTTAGAAAGACATTTAAACGTCTGAGTACTAACTGACCATAAATCCTTAATATATTTCAAAACTCAGAACGCACTCACACGGCAACAAGCCAAAAACGATGTCCTTGCTGGAACAGCTTAACTTGGACATCTAATACAAAAAGGGGGCAGAGCTGGTCACAGCTGATGCTCTCTCTAGACTATGCCAGCCTAGAGAGGATCACCCAGACCACCTGGACCCTGACTGGCCAAACCTGTACAACACTGAGTATAAAACCAAAGGAAAAGACCCCATAACACACCAACTGACCCATGATACATTAGTAAAGAACAAAAAGTATTTTCATGTATCAAATGGTACTGTATACCAAATTATTAATGGCAAACATGTTCTGTACATCCCACTTGCACAAAGAGTTGACACCATACTAAGACATCACCACCTACTAGTCCATACAAAGGCTAACAACCTATACCTCATACTAAAAGAGATAGTATGGTGGCCCAACCTCAAACAGGATATAGTTGATGTTCTGGAAAAGTTCACAGTGTGTGAGAAATACACCAGTACAAAGGCTCCTCAGCCAACAGTCAACCCAGTACTAGACCCTGAACCATACAAGGTTTGGGGACTGGACATAGTGGGCCCCTTCCCAGAAATAAAAACAAACCAATGTTTCTTAATTGTAGCTATCAACTTTTCCACATGCTGGCCCATCTGCTGAGCAACAAAGGACCATAAAGCAGAAACCATCAACTGTTTCATTAACAAAGCAATCATAGCCAACTACGGCACTCCAGACTACATCATAACTGATGGAGCAACTGAGTTATCAAGTCACGTAGTTAATGACAACTTAAAATCCAAGAACATTAAACACTCCACAACCTCTCCATACAGGCCACAGGCCAACAGCAGAGTAGAACGCCTCAATGGCAGCCTTATCAGGACCATAGAGAAAATAATGGATGGAAAAGCCAAAGACACATGGCCACTATACGTTAAACATGCATTACTAGTATCCTGAGTCTGCACCAACCAAGGGACAGGCTATTCACTGTTTGAGCTAACATACAGGTACAAACAGGAAATAATCACCGCAACAAACAGCCCTACATAAAGATCCCCCGGGGAAATCTCCTAAAGTAGAGCAAGCACCAAACCTACATCACATCTGCCTCAAAGCTAAAATAGCAGAAATAAAGAGGCTCAAGACACAAAAGGTAACCTCCACAGAGGAACCACTTCCCATCAACTCCCCTGTCTGGATTTTAGCTGGCAACAGAAAGAAACTAGACTCAGTATACCAGGGACCAGGAAGAGTCATCAAATACAGACCAGAGCACAACACCTACCTGTAAGGTCTTGTCCATAATGGCGCAAGGTTATAAACTAGGGCATTCAAGGCATTAGGATTCAAATTTAAAAGATATAGAAATGTAGGAACTGTCTGTAAGATAATCTTACAGAACCCTGCTAAAAACCTATATTGTGTTACAAAAGGAGTGATTGAGTGTAAAAACCCTAAGCAAATAAGATAAAACAAAGTATTTAATAGTGAAAAATTTGTAACTAAGGGAATGTCAATATTAGGATATTCTCCATCCGCAAATTGGTACATATAACTATTGAACGCTTCTTTAAGAGAAAACAATGGATACAACAAGCCTAAGGCTTGTTGTCTTACTAGTTCCATCTGTTTTAAAAGAAAGGAAAAACTAAAGTTTGAAATGAAACTAACAAAAATGTATAAATTATTAAAAATTAAGATCTCAAGTTAAATTTGGAAAAGATTGAAGGGGAAGAAATCACTTAGAGTTTTGGCTTAAAGCCTACTCTTCAAAAGCTCTTTATTTATAGAAGAGAAAGCTTTTTCTGTTTGAGTATGATAAACAGGAGGAAGCAGCCAAGAGGAGGAGCAACTGGAGAAGTTTGGAGAACCAGGAACAGAAAAGGAGAAAACAAAAGACCAGTTCAAGTTTGATAGGCAGAATGAGGCTGGGGAGAGCGGCAACAACTTGAAAAAGGAGTTTTGAAAAGGTAAGCAAAAATTAGAATAAATCTAACTTAAAGTAAAGAAATATAAGCTATTGAATAGCTGGGAAGACAGCAGGTGACAAAAACAACAACTCAAACGCAAATTGCAAAGAAACAAAGGTAAGTACTTTAAAATACTAAATTATTAACAATTTAACCTAAATTTTGGATATTAATAAATAACCCAAAACATAAGTAAAAACTGGGAAATAAATTAATTATCTCAAGAAGCCTGCCCTTTGGGGCAGGGCATGACACTACCTAGTAAAATTCCAAGGTGCCAAAAACCCAATTATCAAGAAATACCACAGAACCTGCCTCCGCCTTAGCAAAAGAGAACACTCAACCAGACTGGTTTCAACTAGTAAACAGCTCCAGGAGCATCAAGCGGCAGCCGTTAAAACAAAGCCCCCTCCTGATGCACCAGAGTAACCCCTTAAGGGGGTGTGTGTTGAGGGTCTGGATGTACAAGTATTCTGGCTACTGCCAACCTACTTATCATCCAGCCATTACCCAATTTGGTCCCCTTCCAATATACTATTTGACTTACCAAGGATAGTAACCAAGCAATATCACTTGACTGTCCAAGTATCTAGTGGCTTGAACCCACCTCACACATGACCAACCCCTAGGTTCAATCCAAATAAATCCCTGCCACAGTCAAGTCTATATAAGTCTAAAGTATTATCCAATAAAATATACTTCTCTTCTTTCTTAATTCCATATTTGAAGCTTCCCCAAAAGGTGCTCCTTATCAATAGTACAAAACTAGATAAAACTGTGCTTGGTCACATCATAATTCATGCAGATTTGTTTTGTGATTTTAGGGGACAGTAAAATACTTTTGATGTGATATTTTGTGATTATGTGGATAAGGTTTTAGTGTCAATTTTTAAAGAGTAATTGATCTTAGAAGTTAAAGTTTATTTAAACCACTAAATGGATTTTTGATAACATATCCTCCTTTTAATAAGGTAATTTCTGATGTGAATATGTGGATGGTTGAGTATTTAGTAAGTTGATATGATGGCTCAAATGATTCAAGTGGGTTGAGTTCCTCTGGTCTCATTTCCCAAGGTTCAAGCCCACTTTTGATTTCATTGTTACAGCAGGTCACAAAATGTGGCAGTTGCAATTATGTCTTGCCTCCTAAAGACACAAAACAAATCTGCATACATTGTGATGTGACTTGAAGATCACAAAATGATTTGTGTCCAATTGTTGAGTCACAAAATAGATTGTGACGGGAGAAGCTTGATCACAACACAAATTATGACAATTTTGAGGCCTGTCCCTACTCTACTTCTGAGCTTCTTATTCCCCTTTATGGGAGATCCTGCTAAATCAAGTATGTCCGCTTTTCATCCAGGATATTCATTATTCATATGCATCAAGCCAATCATTACTTTCAAGACCTTCCCATATTGGATGCCCCTCTTTTATCGTTTACTACTGCACATTATTTTTGAAGTAAATACTTTGAAGGTTCAACATCCTAGCAAATTTTGGCACGCCTAATGATGATTGCCTAGCCAGTTGCTTTCCAATTGGCATGATTCTCCCTGAGTAAAATATCTGCCTATCTACTTTCCAAATTCCCTGCGATCAATGGGGTTTAGAGTTACTTTATTCTTTACCTTTAATATGATCTATTATATTAGCTATAAGTATAGGCTTCAGAAACTGGTTTTCATTGGTGCTTAGCTTACATGTTACTAACCAAAAATTAAACTTGAATTTCTTGGCTTTAGGTTGAAGCAATAAGTCTTGTAAATATTTGAAGTTATATTGGGGGAGTGGTGGATTCATTTAAGGATCTAATTTCCATATTCATTTTTGCTTGGTGTATCAGGATGATTTGAACTAAATTAGACATTAAGTGATTTCAAGGACAAAGCGGGTGACAAGTGATGAGCAGCCTTGAGGTTCGTCTGAGGATTTAAAATCGAGCTGCCATTGAGGCGAAGAATGTCTCAAGCATCTCGATTATCTTGATGGTCGTTCTATCAAACGTGAGTTTGAAAGACATGGCAATCTAATTTAAACTAGATTTTTATATTTGTCTTTGTATACAGTTTGGGTTTAGTTGATGTAGGATAATGCTTTAAGGAGTCTGAAACAGGAATCAAATTTCAGAATGCTCGTTTTATAAAAAAAGCAGTAATCAAGTCCCAAGTGAGTGTCAAACAACTCATACATACCAGGGGTAGTAATGTGTAGAGTAGGAAGATAAAACTCAGAGCTAGCGGAAATTAAACTGTAATAATGCGTGTGTTTCTATATCTTGGCGCAGTATTAGCGCTAATTACACCAGATTTCCAAGAAAGTATCCTCAAATGCATTCAGTCAAATCCAAAAACCAAAGAGTTTGCTGCATTGTTAGCTAGACCCCAGTTTAGTGATTTGGCCGAATTGCTCTCAGGACAGGACAGCAGTCGTAAAATGACCGTATTTGCGCCAAGTAACGAGGCGATGGCGCAGTTTCCAAGTATCGGCCTGATGACGTCTGTTCCTATTAAGGACGTACTACGATACCACATCATGCCGGGACTTGTAACAGAAAAAATGATAGACTCACTTCATTTTGGCTCCTCAGCGTACTCCTACAAGGGACGTGTGCAGGGCTTAAAGCTTGCTCGGACGGCGGAGGGGAAGATGCAGATCTCTTCAGGACCACTTCCACCTGCATACGTATTAGCTGCTGACCTCAAAGCAAGAAACGGCGCCGTTCATGTGATCGATAGACTTCTAGTTCCTCCCTACTCCGTCGAAGAGACTTTGAAGATGGCAAATTTAACAAACTTCTTGGCCCTCGCCATTCATAATGATTTGATTGTCTCGATGGACAAAACAAGTGGTGGTACCGTCTTTGCACCCACCAATGATGCGATTGAGAACCTCATGAATGCCAACCCTGATATGATCAACGATGATGAAGTGATCTACAACTTTGTACGCTGGCATTTCGCCCCAAAACAAGTTCGCTTTTCCTCACGTATCTCCGCTTCTTCCCCAGCTACACTCGAGACATTGGCCGGGCGTGTGGAGCTTAATAAAATCGGGGATAACCTTGAAGTTAATCATGTGCCCATCAGAAGAGCCGATCTCATCACACGCTATGGAGTCCTATATGTCCTTGATGGCACAATAGCTCAACCTGCTGAGCATTCCCATGGTGGAATGCACCACAATGCCGGCAAGACTAGGGAGGCAATGCCTATTTCCAACTAAGCTCAACAAACTAATTAATTAAAATAATATTAATTCCTTTAAACAAAGCAAATACAGCATGTCCAAAAGCATTTAAAATCCAGGGGCTTCCTCCCATTACGCTGATTCAAGACTGTACTTTGTTTGAAAGTTTCATATTTAACGGCTACTAGTTTTGGATATGCACCAAACACCTTCTCAGCTTAAAGTAGCCTTTAATCGTCTTCGAATGAAGAATCCAATATTAACTTAGCCAGGAAGAGACTGACCAAGCAGAAATGTATCAATCACAAGCAACTCGTTTGGGTCAACAAACATTTGAATGAACTAAATCTATGGTGCCTTGTCAGCTATTATAACCCAATCTTTGTAAATATATGGCATTATTAAGGACGGAAAGTCACATATTTTTAAATGGTATTTCCTAAAACTGTGACCTTCCCAAGCCTAGACATGATGGGCACCCTTGTCATAATTGATCTAAGAATAAATAATATTAAAAACTGAATTGAAAATATAAGTATCCACTTCATTTCCAGCACTCCTATTTTAGGAACCAACTTCCAGTAGTGTGACATCATCATGGGTACTTTACAATATAAATTGGGTTTAAAAACTCAGAATATGCCATAATGTCAGAAGCTGGCTCCTAGAAAGAAGGGGGTTGGAAATGAGGTAGGTATGGTAAAAATATTGCAACCAAGTGATAAATTTCTAGCCAATAAAATCATATCAGGTGGCAAGGGGATCCAAACTAAAAAAGGTTAGATAATTCCTTATGTTCTTAATTTATCCTTTCTCAAAACCCCATAAACATGTGCACTATGTCATGGTTGTTTTCATAATGCTGAGGATAGCTTACCTCAAACGATAAAGTTGTAAAGCAGGGAAACATGTGTCAAGTATATACTTCTTGGAAGTAAAAAAAGGGGGAAATTAAGAAGAGAATGATACTTTATTTGATATGAAGGAAGAGTTTTATATGATATTATGACAAGCCACATAGTGGTCATGTACATGATGGCAGTCATGAGGCTTGTCCAAGTGGAGTTTCTTACAGAACTCAAAACATCTGATCCCCATACAGTAGTTTTCAAAGCTCTAGTACTAAGCAAAAAACTCATCTGTAAGCAAACAAATGAGATTTAAGTGAAACCAACTGAGATTTAAACAAAATCAACTCAGACTGTAAAGTTGCTCTTTACCATTTGACATAATAAAGAACTCAGGCAAAAGTATTAAATATGTAAGACTGAAGTTCTTGTTTTAAGTCCGTATGATCTGAGTATGAGTAAAGATATCTTCCTAGAAAATGAAAGATGAGCGCTGAAGATTCAATGTCAAAATTAATGAGCAAAAATGAAATTATTTTATTAGAGAAAAGTACATTCAATTTTATACCCTAAGGTTCAATCCTAGTTGCTTTAGTTAAGATACTCCAAGTGTCAAGATGCAGATAAGGATCCAGAAGGTTCAGATATTGATGGCAACCCGTATTTGGGTAAAGGGAACTGTACAGGTCAAAAGCAAAAGCAAAGGCTTTTGCATGAATCAACTTATGAACTATCATTCACTAGGCCAATTGAAACCCCCAATAAATTTGAATTCACGACAGATCCTGCCTCAAGATTAGACTAAGGGGGATGGTAGGTGCGGAAGAACTTAGAATGAACCCAAGCAAAAGGATGGCCCGATGAATTCATCTTCACAGTGTACTCAGGCCCCTGCTTGAAGATCACAGTAAGAGGGCCAACCCATATGGAGTCAAGTTTATGGACACAACCACCTACCTGATATTGATAGTATAGGACCTGATCTCCAATGTTGAATTCAGAGACAGGGGCATACAACACATTGCAATGGGATAGTTTCAAGGTCTTGGTCCTGTGAGCAGAGGTATAGGCAGTTGCCTGGATGTCTATGACCTTATTAAATAGATCTCTGACTTGTTGTTTAGGATCAAGTGCAGCATCTAGCTCAACCAATTTATGTATCAAGGTTGAGGAGGTAGTGACCTTCTGCCCATACAGCATTACAAATGAGGAGAACCCAGTGGTACAATGGTTGCTTAGGCGGTAAGCAAAAAGGGTGGCTGGCAGGTACAAGTCCCAATTAGAAGCATTCAAATGAGTTAACTTGCACATGTTAGAGACCAGAGTGGAATTGGTGCTCTCTTCCTGTACCATTGATTGAAGGATTTTAGAATTCTCAAAGGATTAATGAGTAGCCATGTGTGACAATCCACATGGAAGCAGTTTTGCAGGTGAGGGTTGATTTGGCTTCAAATAAAGACACAATGCTGAGAATTGATAGTGTGCTGTGGCTTTAAGACAGGTATAGGCCTAGTAGGGAACATTGGCTACTAGGAAAGGTAAGGCCTGCCTAGTAGGTAACAAGAGACTACTAGAGGCAAGTGATGGACCAGCCCAGCAGGGAACTTTGGCTGCTAGGGGCTGGTTAGTTGTTCTCACCCGGCAGGGAATGATGGCTGCTAGGGATGAGGAATGTGGTAGCCCTGCATGGAACTTTGGCTGCTGTGGGCTAGTTATGCGTCTCCACCCAGCATGTAATGATGGCTGCTAAGGGTGGGGAGTGGACCACCCTGGTGGGTAACACAGGCTATCAGGGCTGGTTGATGATGTGACCCTGGTGGGTAACATGGGCTGCCAGAGAAGGGAGGAGCTAAGATAGCTCTACATGACCTTGTGCACTTACAGGAGGTCTGTGAGCAAGCACCTTACCTAACATAATGGTAGGGTGTCCTTGTCTGTGTTTCCTTGGGGGCTTTGGGAAGGTTCTAAATCTACTTTTTTTGGGGGGGCATGGATATACTCAGGGGTGTCCACAGGGTGGTTGCTCAGGGAAGCAGCTGCAGAACTTGTTGTGATCAGGCCTCTGGCAAGTAAAGTTGATTACTTTGCAACTGAAAGCTCAGACTTAATTGCCTGAGTGAGTAAAGACAACTGCATGGACATGAGGAGTGTCTGTGGTTGAATGGCCTAAGTGGAGGACACTTGTGAGGGCCCAGTCAAACACCAGTAGCCTTGTAGAGTTATTGCCTGAGTCTGAGGTATTGGTAACAGGACTGACAATGGAACCACAGGGTTCATAGTGTAGGATCAATGGTGAAGACTAGTAAGACAAACTTTATGATCACAGTGAAGACTAGTTGAGGGAATTAAGGTTCTTTGTGAGGATTAGAACCAAGATGGTTCATTGTGAGGATTGGAACCTAGGTGGTTTATGGTGAGGACTGGTTGATTGCTGACTGGAAAGGACTGTTTGCTGTACTGTAAAGGGAGGTTGATGAATAAGGAAGGACTGGCTGAAGGACCAGAAAATCATGGTGCAAGACTAGCTGAGGAACTGGAAGATAGCTTGGAAGAACTAGTTGAAATGAATACAGGAGCTAGAATGCTGGTTTTGGTTTCTTAAGAGAAGAAACATTAAGGAAGAAGCAGTTAAATAATGATTTAATGCTGCCAAAAATATGATATAAGAAGTGGATTAATTATCATATAGCTAAAGGAAAGAAAAGAAGAAATAATTTACAGGGATTAGACTGTAATTTATTAGGAGCTGATTGAGTTGAAATGAAGCCAGAAAGAGGCCAGAAACAGGACGGAGAAACTGTGAGAACAAGTGATGGATTTTGTCAAAAATGACTAGGAGAGGCAAAAGGCAAGCAACGGGCAAGTTTGAAGTTGTGAAATGCTGAAGAAAATGTGGGTAAACTCGGAGAAATGTTGAATAATTGAGGGTTCAAAAATCCTCTATGAAAATCATAGGCAAAAGCGCTTGAGTTTTGCCGTAGAAACATGATGGGAATCACAGCAAATCCGTTTGGAATGTGAAGCAGTTGTTTATCTGGAGCAAGACAGCACCGGGGTTGAACCATAGTCAAAAGCAAGTTGTTTGGGTGAACTGTTTGGCAAAACTTTTGAATCTGAGCGTTTGATTGGCTGCAGGTTAAAGTCTGTTTGATCAGTGTTTTGAGAGCTTTAACTGAAGAGTTAAAGCCTAAAAAATGAGGAGTAGAAGCAGAAAATTCAGGGCTTTCATTGGATGAAGTAAGTTAAAAAGTTTAATATATTATAGAGGAAGAAAAACTGGATAGTTTAAGCTTTGGAAAACAAGGTTTCTGAGAGAGATTTAGACTGAAACAAGGAGCTATAAAAGGAGAAGCTATATAAGCTTTTCAGGGACTGACACAAGTTGATTCCAAAAGCCACAAGGACTAAAAAGGACCCAAAAGCATAAGACAAAGATGCAGGAGTCCAAGAAACTAGCAAAGAAGCCCAATATAACAGAGCTGGAGTTGGAGATAAAGGAGCTGGAGCCAAAGCAGAGTGCAGGAGCCCAAGAATCAAGTGCAGGAGTCCAAGACCAAAGAGAAGGAGCCCAAGTCCAAGTACAAGGAGTACAAGATATTGTTGGAGGACTAAAGGGTAGTGGCAAACCCCTATTGTTTCCTAGACCCTCAGGCTGTGACAGAAATTGCCGGATAATATGAAGCTGTTTCTAAATGATGGGGAGTTACCACCCAAATCCACATAGAATTGATGATTAACCACCAACACAGCTTTAAATATCTTTTTGTGAAATTTCCAATTGAAACTCCAGGATTAAGTAGAACAATCAATCCTAACCAGAGTAAACCAAGATAAATGACCTGGGAAAGCATCAATGCATCTTCAGTGTAGAATTCTGGGCATTGAGAAGTGACACAATTTTCATTTTCCAGAATGGGGGGAGGAGCTACAAAATTGGCTGGTATGAAATTAACATTTTGTGGCGCCGACAACAAAGTTCCAGATGCTGGGCCCCATCTTCCTGAAATGATTCTGTTCAGAATCAGATTGTACGGGATATACTGCAACAACCCAAGCATAGGATGCATTTTTAAAATTTAAAATTAGAACTTGGGATAATTGATTTTTATTGAGTAAATTTAGAAGGACTCAACTCTTAGAGTTGAAACAGGGAAAATTATTCAATATATATCAGAAAAATTGACTAAGCAATACCACCTGAGTCTTGATCTCCTATTTCTTTGGCATCTTCAAGTAACTATCTAGTCCAGGTTGCAAAGAACCCTTGCATGACCAGTTTCTGACAACCATGCCAATTAATGAGCTTATATCAAGTGACCCTCATATTACGTCAATTTATCAACATCAGTTTAAAAGGGGTAGCTGGTTTCAGCTGGCATACTGGAGCAGCTGTGACCCATTTTAAATCAACTGTTTGGTTTAAATCCGTTAACTTGGTCAATTTCAATACAGGTTTTCCGGCCTTCCGTGCCTTCTTACTTGGATGGACAATACCCGGCATCATGGAACTTACCGTGACACAGGCAATATACCAGAAGGTTTCTAAGGGAATCTTACTTCTGACCATGAATAAAAGCCTATTTTGACCCCTGTCCAAAGATCTAAGTAGTACAGATAATAATCCTGAGTGAATTGCCACACATCTTCTACCTTGGCCAAGGGGAAGAGGATACCTATTGTCAGAGTTGTAGAAGGTTTGCCACTAATAAAACCTCCCAGGAAGAGTGGAAGAGGTTGACTAGACACCTTTAAATGACATATAGGGAACAGGAGTTCATTGGAAATGAGTTTACTAGGTTGCTGAAAGACTGGTAAAGGCCTACAGAAGGTCTAGCACCAGCTGAAGTTCAGGTGCATGGTGGAGATGCCCGCCTAGTAATAAGAAAATTATTGAGAGTTTTCATTAATGCAGGATTAGTATAAACTTCTAGCTAGCCAACACCCTCTACTAGTAAATGACAGCTCCTCCAAGCCGGCCCCTGGCTATGACCCAGAACACACTTTGATGACTGGTGAACAGGAACCCCACACCATGGCTTCCACTAGTGAAGTCATCAGGCAGGCATTGAAATCAGTTCCATTGTTAGAAAGGAGCACTTGAGGACAACTATAGCAATAAAACACATCTTGAAGGAGGAAAGTGGCAGTTGTCTTGACTGTAATATCTTTGGTTGCCCTGGTCTCCATCTATTTACTGAAATGATCTACATCAATCAGGATGAACCAACATCCAGAGCAGGAGCAAGGAAGGGGACCTATTGCACCCACACTGACAGTATAGAAAGTGTTCTTAGATAGCATCAACTTGAAATCATTTTGGGAGGGACAAGGACGTTGCAGCTGACAGTTGTGACAGGAGGCCAGTACATCAGTGATCAATATCCTCATGTTTTCCTAATATTAGTGCTTTGTCAACCAGTCATGAGTCTTGTATATCCCTCCATGGCCAGTATCCAGATGAGCTTGAAGTACCACTGACACTTGCAAGCCAGGGCAAATATACAGCAGATGCAGGGACCCAACCTTTTTGAATAGTTGGTTGTCTCTGATCACTGTGTCTTTTGATAACTTTTGTAAAGCTAGTTGCGTTTCTTCATGCTCTGAATCCCAAGTTGTAGGGAAACCAATGAGCTCGTACAATTGTTCTGCTTCAGCGGGGTGTAAAGCTAGGAGGAGCATTTGAGATAGGTCATCCATATTCCGGTGTTGAACTCCAGGGCAGTGAATTGTGGTGATGTCATAGCCTTGTAGCCGCAGGGCCCTACACGCAAGTTGCCCTTCTGGCTCTTTTAGTTGTTGCAGCCAGCAAAGAAATGAGTGGTATATGACTACTGTGAAGTGTGTACCATATATGTAATAGTGGAATCTCTTGACAGCATGCAACACAGCTAAGCACTCTTTTTCTGTCACTCTACAGCTCTTCTTGTGCTTATTGAGGATACAGGAAAAATAGGTAATAGGATGATTCACGCCTTTGTTGACCAGCTGTGCCAGGATGGCTCCCACTTTAACACCACTAGCATTGGTATACAGAATGAGCTCCTTTTCATAATTGGGGTATACTAGTATGGGCGCTTTTTTTAACTTCTTCTTCAGTGCATCAAAGGATTGTTGCTGACTGTCTGTCTACTTAAAAGCCACACCTCTCAGTAACTCTACTAAAGATTCACTGTGCTTGGAAAAGTTGTGGATAAACTGTCTATAGTACCCCATCATCCCCAAGAAGACTTGAAATTCTCAGAGATTAGTGGGAGGCAGCATGTTGTTAATGACATCCATCTTATTTTTCATTGGGCAGATCCCTGTATGTGTAACTTTGTGACCCAGAAACTCCAAGTGGTTCTTGAAAAAGGAGCATTTGGACAGGTTAAGTTTGAGAGCAGCTTCTAAGATCTTGAAGAATACAGCTTTAAGGTGATTCAGATATTCAGTAAAGGTAGCTCTAAAGACTTTGATATTGTCTAAATACACCAACCACATGGCAGCTTTAAGTTTCAGAGGATGGATCCATAGCTTTCTGGAAAGTAGAAGGGGCATTGCATAACCCCTGGGGCATTCAGGTGGGCTCAAAAAGCCCCTAAGAGGTGATGAGAGCATCCTTCTCTCTATCTGCAGGAGATGGATACACTTGCCAGTATCCTGAAGCAAGATCCATAGCTGAGAAAAACTTAGAGCCTCCTAGGCAGCATAGAGTGTCATCAATATAGGACAGAGGGTAAGAATCCTTCTTAATCAGGAAATTTAGACATTGGTAATCCATTAAAATATGATGACATCCATCCTTTTTCTTCAGGACCAGTAGTGAAGAAACCCAGGGCTCTGTGAGGGAGCTAGCAGCCCGGCATCCAAAAATTATTTCAACTCTTTGGAGACCTGGGCGTCTTCAATCCTGCTGCAACAATAAGGCTTTGCTCTGAAAGATGGAATGTATCCCGTATCAATCTGATGTATGACCCCTTTAGCCAATCTATAATTGTTAGAGACTTGAGAAAAGATGTCTGCAAAGTGATCTAGCATCTTAAGCACCTAAGATTGCTGGACCAGGGTCAACTGTGGGAAATCCTGGGCTGAGAAGAGAGACAATATGTCACAGCCCATACCAGAGTCCAGCTGGACTCCCACAGGGGAGGCAGGCTGGGCCTGGAAGGCCATGTACACAATTGGCGCTATTCTGACCAGGTAATTCACTGCTGTAGATAGGGGACGCCAACTCCCAGTATGGGGCACAGCCTGGTTGGCCAGCCCCAATACTGTGATATAAATGAGCCCCAACTTTCTGAAATCCTGAGCAGGAGGCACATTGGGCAGGGGGGAGTAGTAGGAATTTCCTTCATAGCAGGAGGAATGGACACTCTAGGGTGACCAAGAGGAATATCCAGGTGATGAGGATGAAAGAACTCCAAGTCAAAGGCTCAAGGTGGCTTAACCAAAGTGACAGGAGCAAAACCAGGAGGATACAGATAGGCGTGATTATATTGTGTAGTAGATTCACAAATAGATGCAAACAGAATGATTATATTAGAGCAAAAATAGATAATTCCTACAAGAAAATAATGGGTCCTGGGCATATAAGTTGTTTATTTTGAGTTTTCAATAGTGAGGAGGGCTTTTCCTCCTCACTACTTATACTTACTGGTGGAGATGCAGCCTTTTGTGCCACCAGAGATCTGGTGGCATCATTTTCAGTCAAACTGGCAATTTTTCCCGGTAATTGCACACTTGAGCCTGATGATAGATGGGCATTGGGTAGTATAACAGGAAACTTGGTTGAGCTGCAGCATGCCAAGGTGCCACAGCTATTTATAGAACCCACAAGCAATTGAGTACCTTATTGCGCAATCAAACAATCACACTCCCAATATACCATTTCCTGATAGTAAAGGGGGCCAAATTTGTTAATAGAATCAATTCCAGGGATTTGAGGCTTGTGGGCCTCTTGAATCCCTGGTCATTTGTTATTTGAAAGGGGGTCTCACTCTGGGAGGCAGTTGGTAATGATTCCCAGGATGTGGGTTGCTTTGCCTCTAGGAAGGCCAGCTGATTGTACAGGGCATTCTGGGCTCTGACACAAGACATGAGGTTCAGCTTCTGGCAGCACAAGATCACTGAACTTCCCAAAAGGGTAGAGGGAATGGACAGCTGGTGCACTCAAAATTTGTCCATGTCCAAGTATTTTTCTCTTAGTAACTTGTATTAGGGTTGCTGTTGAGTTAGCTAACAACAGTTGGACAGGTTTTTTGTGAGTGACGTCAAGTATCCCAGGGCATAGACAGGATTTGTTTTGCCCCAGAGACTCAGGAGTGTAGAGTTCTATAAACGTCTTGGTGGGAAATTTTTAAGAGACCTTTGAGTCCACTATCACTTGCAACCCAGGAGGGATGGAGAAGGCATGAGGAGCTAATAGGGGGACTTCTTCCTCTGCAGGGCAAGACAACTATGGTGACTTGAGATTAGAAGAGTGTGTTATAAAATTCAGGGAGAAAATGGCTGTAGGATATTCCAGCACACATGTCTTTAACCGCTTCCCTGGAAGGCAAAAATTCTCTTCAAATATAAGGGGCATGTTATAATTCAAGAGTGATAGGACCCCCTCTCTTAGATTATTACTACCATTTTTTTGTAAATTGCGCCATTAATTCTATTTTAATATGGCCTTTGAATAGTGATATGTGCAAAGATTTGGTCAGTTTTGCTTTCAACTTTGGAAATTCTTTGCCTTTCATAAATGGGTTAGCATCAATGTCTACTTACTCCAGAATACTGTACCTGCTCTTGGCTGATCTTGGTATGAGTTCAACCCAATGTGACCCCCTATGCCACTCTGTCTACCTATTGAGTGATCATCAACTCTTGTCTACTATTTAAGTAGAATTACTCCTCCTAATAAAGACAAGTTTATTCACATTTGTGTTGGCTTTTGTATTCTTCAAGCTTTTCCCATTCCTTTTTTCAAAAAGGAATTCCTCTTCTTTCATTCCAGGAAATTAATATATGTGCCCTTAATTTTGCCCTGAAGGCTAACCCAAGGCTAGCTTCAAACCTCAAATGTTATGTTATAAAGATTTCCTGTCATGTCCTCCTGGATGTTATCCTCAGGAGCCAAACACAAAACCATTATATTATCAGGGGAACTGAGTACCAATCATGAGATTGTAGCTCTCATTTTATAGAACCACTAATGGATAAGATAAAAGCAGCTTTCTGAAACATAGAATAAGGGCAGAGTAAGCTCCAATAGCACAAGTAGTCAACAAGCTAACATTACCATAAGACTGGTTGAAAGTGAGGTCTGGAGTAAGCTTTGGATTTTTCATGAGCTTAGAGGAGACCACATAAACAGGAGATCCTGTGTCTAGTATGGCCTTAATATTAAATTTCTGGACATCTACTTCTACTCTTGTGGTATCTCTCCCATAGGGAGAAAGAATAGCCAGAACTTCTTTGGAGGCAGAAAATTCTTTCTCCCACTTCTCCAAAGTGCAACAGAGAGCTGTGGTCTTCTTATACACAACTTTTAGAGGCAAGGATACCTGTAAATTTTGGAATATAGCTTTTTTCAGTTAATTAGATTTATCAGAGGACTCAATCCACACAGGATATTGACTGGATTGAGCAAGGTAAGGATGTGCAACATCTCTCAAGCCGTAGAAGATCCAGGTACAACTTGGGTTATAGTAATCTTCCCAGAGCGTAGCTTGTAGGGTACAGAGATAGTACAAGAACAGCTAAAACTGTATACCCATGTCCACCAAGCTCATTGTCTTCAGAATTTTCAGAGTCAGAGTCACTAGGAAGATTGCAAAAGAGATGCAAGATGGAGGGTGCAGCGGGAGAGGATGCAGCGTGAGACATAGTAGGAGGTGAGGAGAGGGTAGCATTAGAAGGAGACTGGGAAGGGTGGTCAACTGAGAGCGTCTCTGCCTCTAAGCTGACTGGGCTTTTCCTGTCTGACTTCTAGTATCTGAGCTCTCTACCTTTGGGAGATGCAGAATTAAGAGTGATGACTCACAATCCCACAGTTATGGCAGCCTTGGCGTTTGGGTTGACCATTGTTGTCAAGGGTCATAATGCAGGGAGGGCAATTATCTCAACCAGAAAAGTTAGAGCAAGCCTCTCTAATTACAGGGCTGGCATGTTTCAGATGCATATCTTGAAGGAGGGTCTTGATTCCCTTCATCAAAGACAGCATTGGCTTCTGAGCATTAAAGTGCAGTCATAAATGAGTTGGTTGACTTTAAGGGCATTGTTGCAGGTGGTGTATAATTCTTTCACAGTGAGTTGACAGCTAGTGATAATTTGTTGGCCTTCCATGTAGAAGCAATTGGAAAATTCAGCAAGAGTTTCCTTGGGCTTGAAGGAAATGTGCATTAAGACATCCTTCTTGACCTCTAATCTCAAATCCCCCAAACTCTTTGATCAAGATCTCTTTCATCTGGGCCCAATTAGTGATGTTAAATAGTTTAGGAACCACCTCTTCTTGGCACGTAGGATGGAGACATGTCAAAATATGCTTCTTCTTTAGCTTTTCAGGCACCCAACACATGGCTGTCTCATAGATAGTGAAAAAGAAAGCAATAGTTGAGGTCTTGGGGTCAAATACCTGTTTAAAGGTTGGCTTATAGTTAGGATCAACAACAGTGTTGGCAGACCCATTGGAACTATCTTGTAAGTTGTATTTAAGAACATGGACCTTGGGAATGAACTCAGCTTCACTTTCAACAGGTGGTTGCATTATCCACAGTTGATGTACGCTCTCTTCCAAGGTACTGAGAGTGGTTTCTTGCTGAACTCTAGAGTCTCTAGAGGTGATGGACACTCAGGGGGCATCATCTATCTGAATTTGCTGTACTGCTGCAGTAGCACAGACACCAAAAATTTGTGTAGACAGCTCTTGTACCTGCACATTGAGAGGGAAGAACCGTTCATCCATATTCTTGATAAGTTTGCTCATCTCTTGTAGGTCAGAGTCAAGGGCCTTGTAGTTATGGGAGGTCACATAAACTTCTTGCTTTAAATGTGCAAGAAGATTAGCACTGCCGTAACTGTGCTGTTTTAGCAAAGTTACAAAGGAAAATATTTTAAAGGATGGATAATAATCTTTATTGTGAGATAGTGATTATACAGCTATTGTGAATCAATGGATAGCAGGAACATGATTGGTGATCACACGGCTGGATGGAAGAGAGGGTGGCTTGATCCTGCTAATGAGTCAAGCGCCAAATCAAGGTATCCACCGTGAGGGATCATCATTTTTTCATGTTGATTGATTTGGTAATTTGAGTTGACTTCCGGGTCTGGCTTTGAGTGACCAGGTAATTGGATTGCAGGTCACAAACCCGCTTGGTTAGAACCTTGCTGGTGGGTTGAGCCTGCGGTTTTGACACCCCCCTTCCCCGGCTGAAAGTTGGCCTCCTCTGGGGGCAGGTTGTCAGGGAGGTTGTCAGGAGCCCGGGCGCCATACTGAACCAGTTGTTGTTTGGTGGCAGGCAGGGCGGTTTCTTGTTGTTTCTGTCTTGCTTTGCAGGGTTGTAGGCAATTGTGGTGTAAGGTCTTGTCTTGCTTGTGTTTCCCAAGTCCTTGCACAAGGTAAGTGTTATTGTTGTTTACATTTAGGATTATTGCTGGCCCTACTTTTTTGGGATGTAACTTGCTTTTGTCAACATTCATGACCCAGACTTTGTCCCCGACTTCATGTCTTTGACAGATGGGAATGAAGGTCTTTTGTAAGTGTTCCTTTTCTTTGGCTGCTTGTTTGCTGTTGGCCTCTATTACTTGAGGATCAGAGCAAGGGGGGACTTGACTTGAGGTTTTCCAGTTTGGGTCCTGTCAATGCTTGAATGATATTAGGCTGTGTGCTGTATACCAGTTCAAACAGGATTTTCCCTGTGGATCTGTTCACTCAGGTTTGGCACACAAGTAATGCAGTTGGTAGCTGCTTATACCAGTCTTCAGGTCTCCCAGCGGTGAGTTTGGCTAAGGCTTGCACAAGGCTACCATTAAGCCGCTCTACGCGTCCATTGGCCTGTGGATGGTATGGTGTTGTGACGGTGTGTTTGACCCCGTTTTTGACGAGGTACATGTTGGTGTTTTCAGAGGTCAATTCTTTGCCCCCATTGGTTATCAGGAGTTCTGGCTTTCCAAACCTTCTGATTATTTCCTTGCCAATGAATCTTCAGACGTTGTTACCGGTGTGTGTCTTCACCGCTTGGGCTACTGGCCACCTTGTTGCGAAGTCAATGGCTGTGATGATGTATTTTTTGTTGTTGTGCTTTCTTGGAATGGGGCCCACAATGTCCAGAGCCCATACTTTGAACGGTAGTTGTGTTTGAATGGGGAGTACAGACTTAGGCAGAATTTTGCTTTTGGCAAACTTTTTGCAGACCTCACACTGTTCAAGCACTTCCTGGACATTGCAGTATAGGGTTGGCCACCAAGCTTTATGTTTCAGGAATTTGTATAGATTTTGGCTCTTAGTATTTACAAGATCTCTGTGGTAGCAAAGAAAGGTATCAACTTGTTGATGCGTGGGAATGTAGGGAATGGTTGTGCCATCCGACATCTTTCTGTGAAGAGTCCTGTATAAGTCGGCAAAGAGGTGTTCATTATTGATGACCGTTTCTTTGATGATGTCAGTTGTGCCTACAGGGAACCTTTTGTCTTTTGTATGGAGTACTAGGAGAGGCCAGTCTGGGTCGAGCCCATTCTCTCCCCTAGAAGCGCAGACATACAGGCGGGAAAGGGCGTCTGCCATGGCAAGTTTGGCCCTGAGTTTGTACTGGATGAGCATGTTAAACCTTTCCAGGACTTCCATCCACCGCGCTTGGCGGCGTGACAGGTTTGCTTGTGTCTTGAAATAGATGAGCAACTTATGATTGGTTAGTGCTGCAAATTCTTCCTGCCGTTCCAGGTAACAGCGCCATTTGACTAGGCAGTGTACAATGGCCAATAGTTCTTTGTTGTGGATTGGGTATTGACACTTGCCATCTGTCAGCTTGCGCAACTCGTAGGCTATGGGCAGGAAATCACTGTCTCTATTCTTAATTTGCAGTACTCCCCCAATGGATGCATCTGAAATGTTGGTTTCCATCTGATACTCTCTGTCTCGTTTGGGGTATTGTAAGATGGGTGCTGTTGTGAGCTTTTCCTTGAGACGTCTAAAACAGAGGTCACGTTGGGGGGTCCATACAAACTTGGACTTGGTGCCTGTTATGGCAGACAAGGGGGTGGTCAAGACGCCGCAGTTGGGTATGAAGTGTTGTACATAGGCCACCATTCCCAAGAAGGTGTGGAGTTCTGATTTGTCCTTGGGGGTGGCATCTTGAAGATGGCTTGTATCTTCTGACTGTTGGGTTTGATGCCGTCTTTGGAGACTATGTGCCCCAAGAAGGGTAGTTGCTCTCAGAAGAACTGGCATTTGGAGGGCTTGGCTAACAGTTTGTGTTGTGCCAGGGTTACAAAGACTTCCTCCAGGTCCTTGTGGTGCTGTTCCACCAAGGGGCTGTAGACAATGATATTGTCCAGGTACACAAGGGCGTGTCTGCCTATGTGTGGCGCAAATACTTTGTTCATGAAGGTTACAAAGGTGGACAGGGCATTGGTCATGCCAAAGTTGAGTACCATACATTTTTAGGAACTGTACTTAGTGCGGAAGGCTGTCTTGGGGATGTCTTCCTCCTTGATACAAATTTGGTTGTAACCTGCAGTTAGGTCAATCTTAGAGAAGACAGAGGCTCCTCCCAAGGCATCAAAGATATTGTCAATTAGTGATAAGGGGTAACAATTCTTGATGGTGACTTTGTTCAAGGCGCGGTAGTCTGTGATCAGGCGTAAGGTACCGTCCTTCTTAGCCACAAAGAATACGGTGGCCCCAAAGGGAGACTGTGAGGGGCGGATAAGTCCTTTTTCCAGTGCTTCCTTGAGATAGGCGCGCAGGGTGTTGTCCTTGTTTGGGGTCAGCCTGTAAATGGGGCATGCCTTGGGTACGGCCCCCTTGAGTTGGATAGAGTGTTGGATGTGTTTCTCAGGGGGTAGCCCAGGTAACACTTTCTTAAATATTTCTGGGTGACGGGCCACAATGTTGCAATCTTGCGGCGTGGAGGTGTCCTGGTGATCCTTGAAGTGTATGATTTTATACTGGCAGGAGTCCCAGTCAATTACTTTCAAGCTTCCTTTCTTGTCCAAGGTCTCCGTGATGCGTACAAAGACGTGGTCTCATAGGAGTTGGTCTACAGAGTCTGGGTAGATCTGGTGGTTGACACCTTCACGCTTGATGGTCAGCACTGAGGTTGCCCAGTCCACGTGAGGGTTGTTTCTCCGTAACCAGTCTAGTCCCAGTACAATGTCAAACTTAGGGAAGTCAATGATGGGACCTTGGATGGTAGAGTGGAGATTTTTGAGCATTACAGAGAAGGGGGCAGTTTCCTTTGTCACAGCAATGTGATGATCATCAGCCAGGACCACATTTTTAATCCGCAAAGGATTAGTGGCCAGCTTGAATTTGTCCACAAAGCTGCTGTTGACTAAAGTTCAGTCTTCACCCAAGTCCATTAGTGCTGAGCCTGTGTAACTGCAAAAGCGGAAAGGATAAGACATCAATTTATTGGGATGCCTGACAATGGTGTATAGTACTGGGTCTTCCGAGGGCACTTGGATCATTGGGTATTGGTCCACGTCCTTGGGTTGGTATTCATTATTGTGTGAGTCAGGAGTTTTGTGGGGAGAGCTTGGCTTGCTTAGTGCCCTCCCCAGGCTTTTCCATCATCTTGGTTGCCTTGGGTGGCAGTGACACGGAAATGGGTGCAATTTGATTGGCTGTTATTCCCATTCCCATTCCTGTTTGAATCCGTGGGCTTGTGGTTGTTGTTGCTGTTACCTCAAGGAGGTGGTCACAAGGAGCGCCCACTTGAATGTGAGTCCTTGGGTCTCTCTTGTTTCCCAGTCTGTGCCTTGTGCAGAGCGTTGGAGGTTTGCTCCGCTTTTTCTGCCTCACAGTATAGGCTTTGCAGGTTGGTGACTTGGTCCAGGTTCACATGTCTCATGACGTGCAACTTGAGGGCGTTGTAGTACATGAGGTGTGTTTCTGGGGTGTCAAAGGCCATGTCAAATGGGGTGTGGAGACGGAGTTCCTCGTAGGCGCAGGTGAGTTCCTTCACGGTGCCTGTCTGAGTCAGGTTCTTTACTTGGCGTATGATCATGAGCACTGTATCCTTGAGCACAAACCTTGCCAAGAAGTCCTGTTTGAAAGTGTCCCAGTTCTTGTCTGTGTGCTCTTTGTGCCACTTGTCACACCAGGTGTCAGTGTCATGGGTCAGGCATATGGAAATCTCCGCAATCAAAAACCGCTGTGGGCATCCATCTGAGCCAACTTGCTTTGGGCTGACTGGATCCATGCGGCAGCATTGTTGTTGTTGGCCCCTGTGAAGGGTTCCAGGGCGGCACTGCAAAGTCTTTGTGCAACATAGGCGGGCATGGTGGTCTTTTCAGCTGGTTGTGGCACTGATGAGAGTACCTGAAAGAACCCTAGGGCGGACAGGGCATTGAAGGCAGGTAGCAGGATCACCGTGTTTTGGTAGAGAACAAAACCATCAGGTATCTTGGTACCAGGAGCATATGGCGTCCAGTCAGGCGGGAGGCCAGACATAATTCTGTCGAGGATTTTTTGGCCGCGGCGTGTGCGGGCAACAGGCAAAATTTTTCAAGATAAGGTAGGATAAAGAGCCTACCTGTGCTACAATGTTGTAACTGTGCTGTTTTAGCAAAGTTACAAAGGAAAAGATTTTAAAGGATGGATAATAATCTTTATTGTGAGATAGTGATTATATAGCTATTGTGAATCAATGGATAGCAGGAACATGATTGGTGATCACACGGCTGGATGGAAGAGAGGGTGGCTTGATCCTGCTAATGAGTCAAGCGCCAAATCAAGGTATCCACCGTGAGGGATCATCATTTTTTCATGTTGATTGATTTGGTAATTTGAGTTGACTTCCGGGTCTGGCTTTGAGTGACCAGGTAATTGGATTGCAGGTCACGAACCCGCTTGGTTGGAACCTTGCTGGCGGGTTGGGCCTGTGGTTTTGACAGCACACTTAATCCAAGGTTCTCCTTCTTTCCCAGGACAACAACCCTTCTCTTCAGTATAAGGGGGAGGACAACAGAGGTACCCACAGCCGCTCACAAGGCCTCAACTTCTGCTCAGAGGCTAGCCATCTGTCTAATCAATACTGTCACTTGAGGATCAGGAGGAGCAGAAGCAGTGGCAGTCTGTTGCCGGGTTGTTGCCTTGAGTTCACAAATAGCTTCCCAGATCTTCTTCACTCCAGAGTTAGGATTGCTAGCAGGAGTAATAGGTGACTTAAAGATCTCATACTTGAAGCATTATTCAATGTAGTCTTGGAGATTCTGGAGTTTGGCTATCCATTCTGTGTGCGTAGCTTGAGTAGCCTCTTTTACCCAAGAAGAGAATGAAGTGATATAAGCTTACAATAGTCCCATCTGGTTGTTCAAGTGACCACGTAATTAATTGAGCTGTTGGATGAGATTATTTAGGACAGTTACCTATTAAGTGAGACTGGTCTTGATGACTCTTGCCAAGCAGCTTGGCTAACTTTGTAAGCTTGGAGTCAATCTCACACATAAGTAGGGAGAGAGGTACAGATAACATCTACAGTGAATTGTAGGTGCTGTTGGACCAGGAGGGAGTCACACTGATTGGCTAACAACAACAAGAGGGGATCATGGGCCCATTGTTGAAAGGCCACAAACTGCTTGTAGTTGTTGAAGGAGGCAGTCAGCATGGTGTTCAATTGGAAGGAGTGCAAACCCAGGAGTAACTGGTTGTGGAAAAGTGCAGGCTGAACAAAGTTGTCAGGGCACATAATGCCCTAGACAATCAGCTAGCCTTCCTAGAGATAAAGCAAACAACAGCATGGGGAACATTACAAACTGCCTTCTTGAAAGAAAACCCCCTTTCTGATCAAAAATGGCCTGGGGTTTGCAAGGCCCACATGCCGCAAATACCTGGCATCAAATCTAAACACAATTTTTGGGTTCATTTACTATCAGGAAATGATAAATTGGGAGGGTAATTGTTTGATTGTGCAATCAGGTACTTGATTGCTTGTGGGATCTAATAATAGCTATGGCACCTCAGCATGATGCAGACAAACCAAGGTTCATGTTATACCAGCTAATGCCCTTCCACCAACAGGCCCAAGTATGCAATTTCCAAGCCAAATCACAAGTATACTGAAAATGACGCCACCAGGCCTCTGCTGGCACAAAAGGCTACGTATTCCACAGTAAGTATAAATAGTGAGGAGGAGAAGCCTTCCCTACTGTTGAAATCTTAAAATAAACAAATTTATCTCCCAGGACCCATTATTTTCTTGAAAGAATTATCTATTTTTGCTCTAATATAATCATTCTGTTTGCATCTATTTGTGAATCCACTACACAATACAACCACGCCTATATGTTCCCTCCTGGTTCTGCTCCTGTCACTTTGGTAAAGCCACCTTGAGCCTTTAACTTGGAGTTCTTCCATCCTTATCACCTGGATCTTCCTCCTGGCCACCCTAGAGTTTACATTCCTCCTACCATGAAGGAGATTTCTCTCACTCCCACCTACCCAAGACTTCAGCAAGTTGAGGTTCATTTACATCACAGTATTAGGGCTGGCCAATCAGGTTGTGCCCCATACTGAAAGTTGGCTTCCTTTGGCTACAGCTGTGAATTACCTTTTCAGGATAGCACCAATTGTGTACATAGCCTTTCAGGCCTGTCCTGCCTCCCCTGTGTAAGTCCAGCTAGACTCTGGTATGGGCTGTGACAAAAGTGCTGAAGGAAGTGTCCTATAGCTACCAAGGATGAGGTATGAAAATTGGCTAATCCTTATTCTACCATCATAAAGCAGTAGTCAGGGTTTCCAAATATGGGGGTGGATCTTTGAGCCCATGGTATCAGTAGCACAATCACCTTGCATCAGAGCAAGCACAGTTTCTTTCACTAGATCAAAGGTAGGAATACCCATGGTGATAGACAAGATGTGCAGCTGGGGCAAGATGACCACAGCTGGCAGTATGGCAGGAGAATCTGAGATGTATTTATCAAGCAGAAATATAGATAGTAGATGAGGTACTTTCAGCAGAAGGAGGGCAGGCAGGACCAATAAGGGTGGTGCCAAAAGGCGTGAAGGCAGGGCTTGTGGCCCCTGTAGTGAGCGCCATTTTTTGAGTTGTGCTTTATTATTTGACATAATAAAGTTAGTAGGTCAAAAGAATTAAATACATAAGATATGAAGTTCTGGCTTTAGGCTGGGTTGATCTGATTATGAGTAATTGATATTTTCCTAGCAAATGGAAGGTGAGTGCTGAAAATTTAGTATCAAAATTAATAAGCAAAAATTAACTTGTTTATTGGAGGAAAGTACATTTAAATTTATACCCAAAGTTTTGATACTAATAGCCTAAGTGGAGGTACCCCAAGTGATAAGATGTAGGTAGGGATCTAGAGGGCTCAGTTATAGATGTCAACCCATATTTGGGTAAAGAGAACTCAACAAGTTGTAAGTAAAAGCTAAGGCTTTTGCATGAGTCATTCTGAAAACAGCCAGTCACTAGGCCAATTGTAACCCCTAGTGAATTCAAATTCACAACACCCTCACATTCTTCTTCTATTTCATGAAATAACAGATGACTCTAGATATAGAAGAATCTTTCACTGAGAACTCTGATGTCTATGAATATTTTGTCCTATCTGTACCCAAAACTATTTCTGTCCCCTATAAAATATGTTCTGGGAAGACTACCACCACTTTCAAACCTTTTGCTGACGCCAAGAAAATTGTTTCAAGACCCTACTTCACACAAGCCAAGAGGTTGCCTGTCTTGGCAGAAACCTTGAAAGAAGCTTCAGAAGTAGCTGATGCCATCTTTTAGAACGTCTCTATATTGCTCCCCCTCCAGAAAGTTTATAAGGAGTTCCCTGGTCTTAAATGTATAAGGAAAAATAGACAAGGAGTTAGCTGAAGCGCAAGATGTCCTGGCTGTCCTCCCTTCTTTTAGACATACTACTAGAGTAAAGATATCTATCCAAAAGTTGAAGATCAAAGCCGTCCTTGACATGGGGTCTCCAGTCAATGTTGTGCCCTCCAAGTTAGTAAGGAAACTTAAACTAGCTCCGGACATCAGATATCATTAATCTTATGGCACAGCTGGCCTATTCATGACACAGGCCATTGGCGCTTACTCATACCTCCCTATGTGTGTTGGTAAACTGCTCCTCATTGCTCTAGCTGTAGTCCTGGAGAATGAGAGCTATGAATTGCTGCTTGGTACTAATTTTCTCTAATAATACAATGGGATCATCAACTTAAAGGATTTTTACCTTTCTATCCTTGGGTATGAAGTCCCTCTCATCTTTGATCAGCCTTTCAAGAGGCCTGGTAAACACCTCAAGATGTGTGTCTTAGAATATCTCTCTGGAGTCTTCATATTAAAGTATTGCGCTCATTAATCTCTAATATGAAGAGCCCCTCTACAGCTTACTGCCTCTGAAGGGGTTCCTCTCTTGGCTACCTCAGAAGTAACAATCCCCACCGGATCTCAAGTCATAATTGATTCCCAGATCTCATATGAACTGCCTGAGCGTACCTTTCTGGAACTATATTCCCCTTTATCCTTGGGACGCAACAAACCTCATCTTTGCCCAATAATTATAGTCTCTTCACACAAGGATGCTGTGAAGCTGTTTATAGCCAACCTAGCTCCTGTACCTATTAATGTCACTAGAGGTCAAGTAGTTGGTTATGGACGGCTATTAAGTGCCTTAGTGTCCTCTCCCTACACCCTTTTGAAGCCTTCTGGGAATTCAATCTGCCATAAGATGAGCCAAAAATATTGTCCTTGTCCAGTGTGAAGGACTTCTCTCAGTTGTCTCCTGTACAACAAAAATAAGTGCTTGTCCTGCATATCAGTTCTCTGAAACTTTTTTAAAGACAGTACAGATTAAAGATTGGCCAAATGTGTCATACACCAGATTGACACTTGTGATGCTCCACCCTTTTGAGCTAACCCCTGTAGACAGAGTCAAGTAGAGGATGCTCAGTATCTAAGGAAATCAAGCAGCTGTTGAATTCTGAGTTACTTGACCCTTCTCAAAGTCCTTGGGCCTCCCCCTTACTTATCCCAAAAAAGTATGTAGTTCAACACATAGTTATGGGTTGCTATCAACTGAACTCCTTGTCCAAGAAAAAACCATACCCCTTGCCGTGCATAGAAAATGCTCTCTGTTGCCTTTACAGCTGCAAAATCTTCTCAGTCATAGATCTAGCATCCTGATATTGAAAATCCTATCTTTTTGCCTGAGGATAGAAAGAAGGCCCCCCTGATCACTTCTAAAGGATTTCCAAACCTAGGTGCATGTCCTCAAGGACTCTACAACACCCCTGCTATGTTTTAAAGGGCTACAGAGTCCATTTTTCATGATCTGAAGCTTTTTTGTGTGTTGGTTTATCTATACAACATCACTGAGTTTAGTGTTATATTCACTAACCACCTGTCTCATCTTAAGAAAGTTTATATCAAAATCAGGGAGGCTGGGATCAAGCTGAAGCCTTTCAAGTGTGTCTTCTTTAATGAACAACTGGAGCTCTTAGGCCATTAAGTAGCTCAGACTAGAATACACCCCATGACCAAGAAGGTTGAGGCCATTGACAAAATGCTTCCCCCCCACTTCCCTGAGAGAAGTCATAGTCTTCTTAGGCATGATAGGATATCATTGCCAATTCATCCATGACTTTGATGAGATCAGTGAACCACTTTTCTAACTCCTCTGTGGTGTGCCTTTCAAATGGACAGATTTCAACAACAATCCTTCAATGGAGTGAAACAAAAACTTAAGCTAGCTCTCATATTAGTTTGCCCCAACTATGGCAAGGAGTTCATTCTTTACACTAAAGCTAGCAATCCTGCCATTGGAGCTATCCTGGAACAGCTTGATGAAAAGGTATATATCACCCAGTAGCCTACGCTTTAGAGTTCTCAATAAGCATTAGAAGAACTACATTGTGACTGAAAAGGAATGACTAGCTGCACTTCACACTGTCAAAATATTTTGTCACTATCTCTATAGCACACATTTCACAGTTGTAACTGGCTATGCCTCTCTCAAGTGGTTGCAACAGCTGAAAGAACCAGAAAGACGTCTGGCTAGATGGGCACTTTGGTTACAAGGCTATGGGTTTACTGTGCTTCATTTCCCAGGCATACTGCATCAGAATTCTGATAGGCTTTCCCAAATGCCTATCCTGACCCTCCATCCTGCTGAAACTGATCAAATTTACAAACTGATTGGTCACCCTTCAGCATGGGACTCTGTAACTGAGGATACTTGCTTGGTCCAGCAGAAGTTGTCTTAAGATACCCTCATCTGCAATCAACAACTGTTCAAGAAGATTCAACATTAGTACCTTCCCTATGTACGTCCAAGCCTATGGCTGTCCCTTATCCTGCAATCACATTGGGAGACTGGACATGGAGGAATAGCCAAGACTAATGATTGGCTTCAGAAGCACTACTATGGGTTAACCTCCACCTGTTAATTTCAGAAGTTATAGCTGTTTGTCATTAGTTTCAACTACAGATACCTTGCGCTACCTCCCAGGGGTTTAAATTGCTGCCTCCACAACATGCCTTTCATACAGTTATCATTGATACAGTAGGCCTCTCCCCCACTCTATATCTGGATGTAGGTTCATACTGATTGCTATGGACCATTTTAGCAAATTGGTGAAAGCTAGACCCACCAAAAACACTACTGCTAAGATAAATGCTGCCTTCCTTCTACAGGCATCTTCTACCGCCATGGGTGCCCACAAGTCTTACTCTCAGACAATGGCTCTAATTTCAACACTGCTTTGTGATCTTTGTGATAGAAGTGTTGGGAATCACCAATCCTTCTCTTCCCCATACAATCCCTCTACCAATAGAGCTGCAGAAAGGGATATTCTACATGGGTGTCTATCATGAGAAAGCTGACTTACTCTGATGCTGCCAACTGGGACCTATATTTACCAGCCGCCCTATTTGCACACTGCCTCATCAAACCCAGGGTTACTGGGCTCTTCCCCTTTGCTATGCTATACTGAAGATAAGCCACTA
Organism: Entomophthora muscae; assembly: GCA_014839935.2. Taxonomy (NCBI): domain Eukaryota; kingdom Fungi; phylum Entomophthoromycota; class Entomophthoromycetes; order Entomophthorales; family Entomophthoraceae; genus Entomophthora; species Entomophthora muscae. The sequence continues at coordinate 20,445 of QTSX02003795.1, read as the reverse complement.
CACCTCCCTTTTAGGAATACAACTTTTTACCTTTGATTCTGCCTCTAATCTTGAGGACCGTATCAAAGGTCTGGTCAACTGTCTTTTTGGTAATCAAGCTTCTATATATATATCTGCCTATAAGCCAAAGACTCTGGAGTTGACCTCAGATAATGTTGGCTGGGCTTCCCTCCCAGACTTTCAAGTAGGAGACATGGTCCTCTACTATCATCATAGGGTAGGAGGTAGAGCTCACAAGTTAGACAACCTGTGGATTGGCTCCTTGAGGTGGCCTTTAAGCAGGGTGCCAAGTACACTGTCAAACTGTTGTCTACTGGAAACCCCTTTGCCCGAGCCCACACCAAGTTCATCTACAATGATACCTCCCAAAGGCTAATCTAGAGAGTTCAATGTTGTGAGTCACAATATTCATGCTCTTTTGATTTTTCCTTTAGTGGAGTCACATATTGAGTGAAAATCCCTCCAGTTCTTATTTGCAAATGGAAATGATTTCCCCCCAAATCAGGTGAAGGGCCCATTTACGTTCTTTCTGGTGACATGAGTGACCCTTAACCCACTTATGAGAGTGGCCAGTGATTGATATGTCTGTGTACTGCTTTGGGGTAAACATTTGATATATAAGAGTCATTTAGACTCACCCAATAAAAAATTCTATTCACATTTTCTCCTTGTGATTTTTGCTGTCCTTTGGCGCTATCTATTTAGCTGTATCTAGAGTAGATTTCTGATAAGCATCATTACCAGGGCCTTAAATTAAATCCTGTATTCATTACTGAAGACTAACCTCTGGCCCAGTACAAGCCCAATACTAGTATTATGATCTCCTGTTGTGTCTCTGGGCTGCACCCAAGAGCATGACAAGAATGAAAAAACTGCATTATGAACCCTGACAAGGTTCTGAGTCAGAGAAGAGGACCTATAAATCAAACAGTCTAATACCTAAGCTCAGGGTGATCTAAACCAAGTTTTTGACTGAGACAGCATGGATAGATTGGTTTATATATGGGGTGTTTTTTTATTTCTCTTAATCAGTGCCCTGTTTAACAGGAGATTCCAACTCCCCCTGAGGCCACAGAGAATGTGATATAATGTCTATTTTTATGAAGGTATTGTATGTCCCTATAATATATCTCCCCACTTTTAACTCTTCTAAAACAGCACATTTGCAGCAAGGACATAATAGATAAGATAAATTCTGATGAATAGGCAGTTGGCTATGGAGTGAAAATGATGTGGGATTGGGTAATAGGGTGAGGCATGGGTGAAGAAAGTTGTTTGATGTTTCAACCCCATATCCACTTATCTCCAAGGAAATTAAACAGTTGAGATTAGTTGATCTTTATTAAAAAACAAATAAAAGTTTAGCAATATAAATTGAATGGATGTTCAATATCTGGGATAGAATAGCGTTAAATGGATTATTTATAAAGAAACAAGCAATCTTCAGGCTAGGATACCAGAGATGTATGCTAGTGGGCTGTGGTTGTTGCGACTGAACTAGTTGTTGGTGTTTGGGATTGGAGAAGACGACAGTCTAAAATTAAAGACATATATTAAGAATGAGATTGTAGCTTTATTTAGGACTTAACACTATTACACAGTAAAATGTATCCACAGTCTACAATATGGTGACATTGTGGTATAATCCAAGTATGGGTTGTGTTTTAAATGAATTTTCAAAGGTTTATTCCCTGGAATTGGTCTCACTCCTAATTTGGGAATGTTGTCTTTATCTTGACATTTGAAGCAGGATGGATTATGTTGTTAGATACATCATGGGGTGACTCTTTGAGCACTCCCTGTGCATGATGAGATACATTGTCAGATGAGGGGTCAATTTCAGTTGCAGCACTGTGAAATAGTAAAGTTGAGATTAGAACAGCTTGTCTCCTTTGATAGCCTGCTACCACACCATGCTTGTTATCTTAACCCTCAAATGTTTGTGGTGAGAATTGTGTAATGGTAATAAAGCTAATGACAGAGCTGGAAAAGTTGAATTACATGTAGAAGTTCATTTCAATAGCAATAGTTTTTTGGTAAGAGATTTAATTAGAAAGTGATTAGTTGCTTAAGGAAGGGTTATAACAAAAGAAGTAACGTAGCTAGGCTCGCTTGGAGCGGCAATAGAGGAGAGCGGCCACCAGCATTTGATGATTGGGTTTGAGATTGGGAATCTGCCTTCATCCTTGGAACGTCGCTTGTTCTAAACGTGCTGTTATCTTCTGGCGTGGCGTTGAGCCGAAGGAGGGGGCGATTGTAGATGGTAAAGGGAGTTGGCATATATGTCCTGCTGGCAATTGTAAGCATGGCTTCAACAGAGCTCAGGTTGGAAGTGTTGGCGGATGGCGGTAAAAGGATTGGGTAAGTTTTCCTAAGCGGTTAGGTGGGCTAAGAAGATGTTTACCAGAAGGCAGTGTAGTCAAGTTGGCCAGGAGCAGTGCTTGTGACTGGCGTGGCGCTGGGGTTTCCGTCGGAGTCCTGCGGTTGGTAGGCGACAGTTGCGTTTCCAAATGTCAGCCCCATGTCGAAGTAGTGGACCTCTTCGCCCTGATACCACCCCTTTGAGACGCGTACCATGCCGCGTTCAACAGTGGAGTTGCGAGTTACCACGGGGTAATTGACATAAACGCGCCCCTAGCTAGTTAGCATGTTATTGCGCGCAAGGTTACCGCTGAGCTGGTTTCTGTAAAGTTGCCCCGCACTGACCGTGCGTCGGTGTGGGAATTCAAAATGTAGTTGCTTGGGACTACAACGTAGTTTACACGTTTGAGGTCCGAGTACTCCTGGTCACCAGGCAGGCGGTCAAAGATGACCCTCTGGCCTTCGATCAATGTGGGGCGACCTTCGTCATCGAAGCCTTGATGTCAGCAAGATTTTTGTGAAGGTATACCTGAAACAATGATCCAGACTGGCGCAGCCTGGATGTCTGGTCCGTACACCACCGACCTGTTGCCAAAGTCGATGTAATCGTATGTCGTACCCTGGAAGTAGACCTGTCCAATAGGGTAGCTAGAGCTTAAGTCAGCATTTTGCCATTGCTTTACTTTTGTGGAGGGCCGTTGATCTGGAACGAAGCTTTATTGTCAGGGAGCATGGCGGAACTCTGGTCAAGAACTAACATTGAGCTGCAGCCAATCAAAGGCTTACCTGCACTGAAGCCCGACAAAGCCAAGACCAAGGCCGCGTAACAGAAGCGAATCGACATCTAGTCTACAAGTATATCATTCTATTCTTCGCATCCCATTGCCTATATACCATGTCGCCAGCGATCGTCTAGAAACGCCCTCCTCCACATCAAACAGATGTAGACGTTGCACCTGACAATCTTAAGCTCTGTATGTCAACCCCATTGCATATCATGCATACACTCAAAACCCAACTAACTTCCCACCAATATATATCCTATTTTAATCATTTAAATGCTTATATCAACCAGCGCTCTCTAGGAACTCGCAAAGCACCCTTGCTAGCCAATGATTCGAACTGAAAGCTTGCCCATATACAGTAAGGGGTCATCCCACACATTTAAATTCTAATATGAAACAGTGCTTTGTGAAACAGCCGATTTTCAACCAAGAGCCTACTTGCACCATCTGAAGCTCCAAATCGATCATATATTCTTTACTAAACTCCAACATTCCAATAAATTTTCTACTTTAAAATTCATACACTACCAACATTTTATACAATTACCTGATCCGTCCAAATAAACCTTATACTCCCCATTTAGCCGCCCCTATATAAAATCTAAACCAACCCCTACTTTTTTAATCCGAGTAAAGTATTTGTTCCTAATAAAGCCTTGGCTCCAATTGCCCATTACAGCCTAGCACTTTTGCTATATATAGCCAGATATATCAAATGCCCCAAATTATGAATCCCCCTCACGAAACATGTCGGCATGTGAATTAAAACGAGATCACGCTTTAATCCAGAATCCAGTTTAAAAATGCATCTAAAATAAATACCCACAAACCTTAGCCAGAGTTTATCATTCCATGTCTATAGTATCTCTATTTGTTGTAAATCCTCATCTCCATTCCAACCACCTATAAGGCCCATAACATACCAATTCATATTCAGTAAATTCAATCTTATAAACAATAAAAACAAAAAGGTCCAAGGCTTCATTACCCTCCTTTTATAAAACAATTCATACGATAGAGTAGTTTTAAAAGCTATGGCGACAACCAAAAATACCTCAGATTTAAGCAAAATAATTTCATATTTGAACAAAATCCAAGTCGCGCAAGATTCAGGATTCAAAAAATTTAAATGTTTTGGTTAACAAATAAACTGTCAGACAAAAAACAAATTTCACTAGCCCATTATACAAAATTATAGCAAATATCAAGTGGCGTTGTTTAAACCACAAACAAAATGAACTGACAAAGCAAGTGAGATGGATGGATTGCTCTTCCAGAGTATATTATAATCCAATCAGGATTCATATGAGGCACCAACAAAAGGACTAAAATTAAACTGTTGCAACCAAGTTTCAAGACATTTCCTGCTAACATATCTTACAATACACAGGGGGCGCTCAATGAGTTGCCCCTTGACGTATCTAACAACATGGATTAATCTGATGGTAAATATCAAATGGTAGGTACTTCATCCTAATTAGGAGCATTGTTACAAAAGTAACAGTTTTGAGGCCCCAGGTGGGAATTGAACCCGCTCCTAGCCACCAGGCGGGGCTAGCAGGTGGGGGAGATTTGCCTGCACCTGGATTTTTGCTTTTCAAAGTGAATCCAGGTGCGGGAACCATTCCCGCCCTGGTGGTAGCTGAGGGGCCTGCTTTGGGCCCCAAAAGCTACGCCCAAGCCTTGGTGGGTTTGGCTGGGCCTGGGCAGGCTATTTTTAGCTGCCCAGTAAACCCAGATCAAGCCCACCCTCCATTAAGTAATTTGGGGTCCCCAATTGGGGACCCCTTTTTTAATCAAGTTCTTTGGGCTCAAGAGAGCCTGTCAAGCCAGTCCAAAAATGGTGATCAAATTGGAAAAAACCCCCAAAACCCCAGAAGCAAAACCTGCCAAAATCAATGACCAGCCAAGCCAGGATGGACCATCAAAAAGCCAAACAACTGTTCCTGAAAACCCCAAAAATAACCATGAAGCAGCCAACCAAACAGCAGAACCTGAGATGCCAAGCCTTGCCACACAGATAGCATCAGAAGAATACCCAGAGGCACCTGCATGTGAGTAAGTATATAAATCAGAAGCACTTGAAAAAATTCTGTATTGTCATCCTTACCAAATAAAGTTTTTATGAACCTTTGGTTCACCAATCTGTTTCCATACCTATTTTTGATACTCTTCCATCTGCATACACCCAAGCGTCAGTACCCATCTACTGGGATAGATAGTCAGACTCCAGTTGATAAAACCAAAGCCTTTGACTACTACTGCCCACCCAACGCTCCCTTTGGCCCTGTGCATTTCACTGAGTATCCCGCCAATCCTGACCACAAACCCTGGACATTGGAAGACTTGCAGTGGTACACCTGCCCAAACGCTCCCAAGGAACCCTACCAAATTGTCTGTGACAGCAAAGCAATCACCATCTACCCTTTGATCTTCAACGGGAAGTACAACAATCCTGCTGCCTACTTGGTCCCCATGGAACTGCCCCTGACACCCAAACCAACCATCTCAACCCCTCCCCCCACTTCTGATGCCACTGGCCAGAGTAGTCGATTCCTGGGAGTGCTTTACCTTGCGCTCACAGGATTGATTGACTCTGCCTTGCCAGCAGCTGGGCCTTGGGCTGTGGCTGGGAAGGCCCTTTCCTACCTGGTAAAGTTAGGTCCCATCATCTGGTGGGCCATGCCAGTACCTGCTTTGACTCCTCCCTCACCTGCTGGAGCTCCAAGGTACTCCTGGTATCCTGACATTATGACAATCCACCCCAAACTTGGTAACCTGGGCCCCAAGATGTTATTAACACTTGGGGCTACTTGTATGTTTGTTTTTATGATTATCACTTATTACTGTTATTTGTGGCTATCATAACAAATCTCCTCCATGTGGAAGAGAACAACCTGGACCTTGGATGATTCTAAGGATGCTCCAGAGAGCAAAGACCCGACTGCAGCAACCTCCTCCCAAGTACAGAACGTCATTGTGAACCAAACCACCTCCAATGTGACCATGCCCCAGATGGGCAAGCTCAGTCTAGAGGAAGCTAGAAGAGCCATGCTGGTACTACAACTGCACTTCCTAGCCAATGCTGCCGCCTATCCCAACAACACAGTCAAAGTCTTGGGAGTAGCATCCATGCTAACAGGGGACGCCCTAGACTGGTTTGGCAAAGCCACTGCCAACGACGTAGAGTTTTGCTTAGACTATGCTCAATTTGAGGCTGAACTAATGGCCACAGGAGAGGACCAGAATACCTGTCACTTTGCCTTAATGACCCTGCTAGAATTCAAGAAAAACAGCCGCCCACTTCAGACCTATGCAGAAGAGTTCACCAAACTACAGACCTGTGCTATGCTGGACAACAAATTGGCTGCCATCCTATTCAGAAAAGGCGTGAACCCAGGGTTAAAGGACCTCCTCAAGCACCCCCCCCCACAATTGGATTAGAAGAACTGATTGTGCTCTGCTGAGGACTAAGCTTAAACCAAGAAATCCACGGTGCCGCCCCCCATGGACCCCAGATGGCCAGAAGCCCCACTGCAGCCAGACCAGCCATGACACCCAAGGAGTTGCAACAACATTAAAGAGATGGGTTGTGTTTCCACTGCCATGAAGCAGGACACCAGACCAGGGCCTGTCCCAGAAGAAACTAAACTTCAGGCTCCCTTGCCCAATTAAACACTGCCTCTCAGTCTTATAAGTATATCATTGTGACCCTAGAAGTGGGAGATAAAGTATTTCACAAAAAGGCTTTCTTAGACACAGGGGCTGACAAAAGTTTCATCAACCCCGCATTAGCGTCCAAGCTGGAACTCACCCCCTCAGATACTCAATTCCAAGTCACTATGGGAAACAATTCAACTGACATTGGCCAAGAATGTAACCAACACCTCGAGCTGAAGATTGGGCAAAACACCTACCCCTTGTCTGTTATCTTGTTGAAAGGATTACCACACCCATTGATACTTGGAGACTCCTGGTCTGACAAGCATGGTGCAATCCTGAACTATTGTGACCAAACTGTAACCCTGGGAAAGGGACCAAACCCTGACACTGTACCCATTCAGCCAAGCCCACACATAGTACCGCCACCAAACTCATGACCTTGCGTTTGGACCCTTGCTCAGGGAAGCTGCCCTCAGCCCTTGAGAAATGGGCCAGTGTCTTCAGCAAAGAGGCGGCAACTCAACTACCTGAACACTCTATCTACAACCACGCCATTGACTTACTCCCTGATACGCAACCCCGCCACAGCCCCATCTATAGTTGCAATCACAAAGAAACAGGTGGCCTTGAAAGCGTACATTGAAGACATGACCAAGAAAGGATTTATCCAAGTCTCAAAGGCCCCATGCTCTTCCCCCCTACTATTTGTTGGGAAGAAAGATGGGGGAATGAGACCTTGTGTAAACTATCAGAGGCTGAACAAAATCACAGTAAAAAACCAATACCCCATACCTAATGCTGATGACCTATGTGATGTCTTGACTGGAGCACAAGTATACTCTAAGATTGACCTCTGATACGCTTTTAACCAAATCCAAATCAAAGAAGGCAATGAATATAAAACGGCTTTCAAAACTTGATATGGACTCTATGAATACCTGGTCATGCCTTTTGGGCTATGCAACGCCCCTAGCACTTTCCAGAGGATGATTAACTCGGTCCTTGGAGAATACCTGGACCAATTCTGTGTGGCATATCTTGACAACATTCTGATATATAGCAAAACACATGAAGACCACCTCCGCCACCTGGACCTCATCTTGGAGAAACTAGCAGCAGCCAACCTTCACGTCAAACTCAAGAAGTGTGAGTTCTTCCAACCTGAGGTAGAATTCTTGGGCTACATAGTACAAACTGGTGGATTTGCCATGGCCCAAGATAAAGTGGATGCGGTCACAGATTGGCCCACCCCCACCTGTTGGAAAGATGTTAGGAGTTTCCTGGGGCTAGCAAACTACTGTAGAGATTTCATCAAATTATTTTCTCAGATTACTCTGCCCCTGACCCGCCTTTGCTCAGACAAGGTCCAGTTTGAGTAGACCCCCAACTGTGTTGTTGCCTTTGAAGCCCTGAAGTTAGCTTTCACCTCTGTGCCTGTGTTAGCCATGCCTGACCACACAAAGCTGTTCATCCTGGAAACCGACACTTCCAACTTTGCCCTGGGAGGGGTGCTTCTTCAGGAAGGAGGGGATGGTATGCTACATCCTGTAGCATATTACTCCAAAAAGATGATCCCTGCTGAAGGAAATTATCCTATATACAATAAATAAATGCTAGCTATAATGAAGACCCTGAAGCACTGGCGCAGATACCTATGCGGCGCTGAGAACCCATTATAGGTCCTAAAAGATCACAAAAAGTTGGTTTACTTCTATCAAACCACGTCAGCTTAACCAACAACAAGCAAGATGGGCCCTAGAACTGGCAGACTATGTACTAGAAATTGACTATAAACCTGGCAAAGTAAACATTGTCCCAGATGCCCTAAGTAGAAGAGCTGACCTGATCCTGTCCTCCACTGAGTTGAGAGATCACAACACCCATACCCTGTTGGATAAAACTAGTGGAAGAATACAGCTAAACTACCTTAAAATTGTTGCTAAGAAATTGGACGTATTAGAAGCCCAGGCAAAGGACCCTGTTGCCAAAACTATGGTCTCAGAACTCTCAACACAACTAGACAGCCCCCTGTACAAAAGAGGTTACTCACTAAAAGGAACCACCCTACTGTTCTGAGGAAGAATCTATGTACCAGAAGGATTAGCTCAGATTTATGTAATTAAAGGACTATCACAACTCAGAACTAGCTGGCCACCTGGGCTGCCACAAAACCCTTCAAAACATCAAAAGGAATTACTTGTGGCCCAAGATAGACGCAGATGTTATCAACTACATTGAGGGCTGTGAAACATGTGGGCATACCAAAACAAGACGCTCTAAGCCAGAAGGCCTCCTCTGTCCCCTAGACATCCCCTCAGGCCCCTGGAAATTGGTATCCATGGATTACATAGTTGAACTCCCACCCCCCAAAGACTACAATGCAATTCTGGTGATGGTTGACCGCTTCACCAAAATGGCCTACTTTGTCCCCACCACTACCCATTGCACTGCCGCTGAAACTGTCTGATACTTTCATGACCAAATACTCACCCAACACGGAACCCCAGAGGAAATAGTGACAGGCCAAGGACCACAGTTCATATCTCATTATTGGGCGCAAGTGATGAAAGACCTAGGAATCAAAAGATGTGTGTCCACTTCCTATCACCCCCAGACTGACAGCCAAACCAAAAGGGTAAACCAGATTTTGGAACAGTACCTCCGATGCTACGCAAACGCCAATCAAGACAACTGGGCAGACCTATTACCCACAGCCCAATACTCTTACAATAGCAAAGATCACGCGTCCACTGGGATGTCCCCCTTCAAAGCTAATTACGGATTTGACCCCACTTGGGACCCCAAGATTGGAAACCAGGAGTCTAACAAAGCGGGTAGAACCTGGATGGAACACATCCACAAAACCCAGATGACCTGCTCCCAAAACCTAACCCATGCAGTACAGACTTACAAAGCCTTTGCTGATAGAAAGCGCACCCCTGGAAAGCCACTAGAGATTGGGGATGAGGTCTATCTAGACTCAAGAAACATACCCCTAAATGTCCCATGCCGGAAGCTAGCTCATCAAAGAAGCAGCCCCTACCAGATCACAGGCCAAGTGGGCAAAGTAGCTTACCGTCTGAAGTAACCTGAAACCTGGAAAATACATGACATATTCCATTGATCCTTGCTGTTCAAAAAGGATGGAACATCCCTACCCCACCAGAAACTGAAGACTGCCCCTCCGCCCATCCTGGTAGGGAGATCCCTTGAACATAAAGTAGAGTATATACACGGCAACTGCACCCACTACTGTAAGCCACAGTACTATGTCAAGTGGCTAGGATACCTGCCTAAGGAAAGCACCTGGGAACCAGCTGACAACCTTACCAACACAGCTGATGCTGTCTGTCATTATTGGGAGAAGAAGAAAGCCAAGTCCAGTTTAGAAGGGGATAGTGTTACAAAAGTAACAGTTTCAAGGCCCTGGGCAGGAATCAAACCTGCTCCTAGCCACCAGGCAGGGCTAGCGGGCAGGGGAGATTTGCCTGCACCTGGATTTTTGCTTTTCAAAGCAAATACAGGTGCAGGAACCATTCCCGCCCTGGTGGTAGCTGAGGGGCCTGCTTTGGGCCCCAAAAGCTATGCCCAAGCCTTGGTGGGTTTGGCTGGGCCTGGGCAGGCTATTTTTAGCTGCCCAGTAAACCCAGATCAAGCCCACCCTCCATTAAGTAATTTGGGGTCCCTAATTGGGGACCCCTTTTTTAATCAAGTTCTTTGGGCTCAAGAGAGCCTGTCAAGCCAGTCCAAAAATGGTGATCAAATTGGAAAAAACCCCAAAACCCCAGAAGCAAAACCTGCCAAAATCAATGACCAGCCAAGCCAAGATGGACCATCAAAAAGCCAAACAACTGTTCCTGAAAACCCCAAAAATAACCATGAAGCAGCCAACCAAACAGCAGAACCTGAGATGCCAAGCCTTGCCACACAGATAGCATCAGAAGAATACCCAGAGGCACCTGCATGTGAGTAAGTATATAAATCAGAAGCACTTGAAAAAATTCTGTATTGTCATCCTTACTAAATAAAGTTTTTATGAACCTTTGGTTCACCAATCTGTTTCCATACCTATTTTTAATACTCTTCCATCTGCATACACCCAAGCGTCAGTACCCATCTACTGGGATAGATAGTCAGACTCCAGTTGATAAAACCAAAGCCTTTGACTACTACTGCCCACCTAACGCTCCCTTTGGCCCTGTGCATTTCACTGAGTATCCCGCCAATACTGACCACAAACCCTGGATATTGGAAGACTTGCAGTGGTACACCCACCCAAACGCACCCAAGAAACCCTACCAAATTGTCTGTGATGGCAAAGCAATCACCATCTACCCTTTGATCTTCAACAGGAAGTACAACAATCCTGCTGCCTACTTGGTCCCCATGGAACTGCCCCCAACACCCAAACCAACCATCTTAACCCCCCCACTTCTGATGCCACTGGCCAGTGTAGTCAATTCCTGGAAGTGCTTTATCTTGTGCTCACGGGATTGATTGACTCTGCCTTGCCAGCAACTGGACCTTGGGCTGTGGCTAGGAAGGCCCTTTCCTACCTGGTAAAGTTAGGTCCCATCATCTGGTGGACCATGCCAGTACCTGCTTCAGCTCCTCTCTCACCTGCTGGAGCTCCACGGTACTCCTGGTATCCTGACAAGTGTTACCAATTTGACTTGCTGATCCCCGCACAGGTTATTCCTTGGCTTCAAACCTTACATGGAACTTCCCACTATGTCACCCCCTTGTGGACTGTGTGGCTTTCCCCATATGGTATATTGATCACAATACTCTACAATAAACAATATCTTATTCTTATTATTCTGTCCTTTCCATTGGAATGTTGTCTTCCCCAATTCCAAATACTGAATCCTCATTGGTTTAGTTGCAATAAAACAAAATTCAAGCAATCTAGAAGCAAGATTCCACAAGCACAAAACAAAATGAATTCACACAAGATGTGCAGTATGAGGAGCCTAAAATAAAAAAATATCAGTTTAACAGCCAATGAACAGCTATCCAATTTAGGAAAAGAGGCATTTTTATTATTTATGGCTCCTGATTTGTGTAAAATGGTTTGAGAACTTTCCAAATATGGACTTGATATTACAATAAAAACAAATCATAAAATTTTAAACTTCTACTTTTAATGAATTTACCTAGGTTTTTTACAATGGTTTTTACTAGCAACATTTTTGAAAGCACCAGCAACCAAGCCAGCAGCATCCAAGCCAGCTTCAATGGAGGTGAGGCTCAGAACGTGGAGGCACCTGTTTACGTCCAAGCCTTTGAGGTGGGTAACAAGGAAGCTGACCTGTACTTGACCCCAACCCCTATGGCTTTGACTTGTTTGAGGGTCGCTTAGCATCTAGATCTTCCCCCGCTCCCTTACCCACCCCTGCACAAGCTATCAACCAACCAACCAACCAATTAGGATGGCAACCTTGATTTAGAAAAACTTCCTGCCACCAGCTAACCTGCCCCCCTACAGCCAATCAGGCTTCAGCTCCCCCGGCCCAGAGCCCCAAACACAGAATTATTTCTGCCCAAATTCTTCAAGAAATTTTGGCACTGAACCTGCAGGGTCTGTCCTTGTCAGGAATATTCCTGACAACAACCTTTGTCAAGACAATATTTTGTGCACAATTGGGCTCAAAAGTCAAGACAAAAAATTGCAGCAGCTCACCCTGATTGGGGAAACTGCCGCAAAACAACCAGTGGACAAAAAGAAATTTAAAAATTTAAAAGTTTTAAATTCTGGGTTTTATACCCGGCCGCGGGCCGCGCGGCCAACTGCCAGGCGTCAGCCGGCCGCCGCTCCCACCATCCAGTCCCCCAGCCAGCCAGCTGGTGGGGGACGGCACCCCCCTACAGCAGGGCCGTCCACCCTGGCCAAATGGGGAAATTGCCCAATCAGAAATCCAAACAAGGCAATTTCCCCAAGTCCAAAAATGGGGGGAACTGCTGCCCAAATTTATGTCAGGGATTTCTTCCCTGACTCCATTTATCTTATTGATAATTTGGTTATTGATAGCAAGATACATCAAAACAACAACAAAATAGGGGACACCAGTTTTAATCCTAGCCTTGAATGCAACAGGAATCAAACCCAGAACCCTCTGAAGGAACCTTGTGTTAGTGTAAAATCAAGCATGTCACTTACTTTACCTATTTATAATCTCCCAATTGATTTGGTTTTGGCTTTTGCACTCCATATTAAGTTTGAAAATGTTAATAACATAAGTGATAACATCACTTACTGCTTGCATCATGATTGGCTGCATAAATCATGCCTGCCGCTCTTGAACCTGCTCTCTATATCCTTTTATCAAGCTCTGTACTTGAATATCATGGATAACCAGCCAAATAACCGCTTAATTGTGTCTAGTCTGGTGGCTTGTTATTGCTGTCTCTTTCTTTACAATATTCTCATACATTTAATTAAGTTTTAGGCCCATTGGCACATGGTAAATTTATTAATTTCAGCCATAAACCTAGTGAAACAATAAGGTAAATCCCCTCTTATCACTTCATCCTCTTAAATATTCTCAGCCCTCTATTGGGGTATTTAAGAGTGCCATAGCTATTATTTGGACTTGTTTCAATAATAAAGATCTTATTTTACTTTATACTTGCCCACACCTATCTTATTACCTCTCATTTGAAACCATGAAGGTAATTCTATTCCTGTTCTGGTTTCTAGTCCTCCTACTTACAGCCGTAGTAGGTCTTGAAGACCCTACTCCCACCATCAACTGGCACAACTCCTCTCCCAATGATGTCCACCAGAGGAATTCCTTGGCCAATGGGTGGTTTAAGTATCCCTCTGACCATTGGGGAATAAATTTCCATTATAGTTGCAACTCTACTCCTCTGCCTGCAGAACCCTCACTGGTGCAACCCAACACATCTTTCTACCTATTGACATACCTGGTAGGGTATTATATCTTGGATTGTTTTAGTTTCATAATGGGAAGGTTTGCTTACTTGGGCCACTGGGCCAGCTTGCCATGGTCACTGTGCTCATTGGTTCAGTCATTTCAGGGCTTAACATAGGGGCCTTGGCCCACCAAATTGGGGGCTTGTTCCCCCTCAAGTGGGTCCCTGAAAATTTAGAATCTACCAATTTTGGAGGGGGTTGACAAGTAGCCCAGCACTACAATTAATGCATCAACTGCAGAAGTTGAATTTGAATGAATAAAAGTGCCTGAAGATGCTCCAAATCAATGCAATGTCAAGAATAACAGTTCATTACCTGCCAAACCACTCCTCATCCCAATCCCAAATAGGAATTCCAGACAACACCAAGTGTTTGGGGTTCTGTGACCGTACTACAGTCACTGCTGAGTATTTAGCCAAATAAATGCTCCAAAATATAAAGATGTTCTGTTTTTGCTGTTTATTACATATAGATAGGTTTGTTTGGATTCTTGGGGTAAAGGTTCTAGAAACTGGATATCTATGTTTAATAAAAGAACAGAATATGGATGTTTAGTTAGGTTAGGCTAACTAAAAGAATTGAGGCAAGATTGGCCAAATTGATCTTGGAGACTAGGCGTCTCAAAATGGGTTAGTTAATCAGGAAGATTAATTAATAAATACAGGATATAATTATGAGGATTTAATTATATTAAAATGGTCTTGGCTTTGTCAAGAGTTTGTTTAAGGTTAACCATGAGAAAACCCCAAATTTGGGTTAAAAGCGCCGTGTTGGCAAATTTATTGGGTTGAGGCGCCGTATTTTTTCTCGGTGCCGCCTGGGGTTTCTGGGGCCGCAGGGCGCCTGGTTTGAGTTTCGGTTTATGGGTTTTGGCGAACCATTATGTGAAATACTAATAAAGGCAAGGTGCCTAGGTTGGTTTGATCAGTGGTTCCCAGTTGGCCTGTAGCTGAGTTTGGATGTGTAATCCCAGGGTTTTGGCGCTGGGTCTGGGGCTCCATGCCAATTGGTCATTGGGTTGTGGGTAGGTGACTTTGTCATTGTGGTCATTCTCATAGGTTGAGTTGTGGTGATCTTTTGGTGTCTATGTTGGTGACTCAAATTTTGACCACATGCGCAAGTCATTGGTTGTTCAGGACCAGGGGGTTTTCAGCCATGTATGCCCCAAATGGTATATAAGCAAAAACAGTTAAACATTAATAAACATATTCATTTTGGTTTTGACGCTTTCCCTCAGCTATTTTTCAATTATCATGCCTTCTTTGTTAAAATTTGAGAGAGCCAAGTTTGGGGTCCTTTGTGTGGAAACCGCTGTGAGGGAGGCTCCTCAGTACTTGGCTTGGCCAGCCTGGAGGTCACTAAGCTGTTCCTGCTGATCTTTAGTAGAAGTAGGCTGCGTTTGAAGGCTGTATTCAATTCTTTAGGAAGGGACTCCCCCCAAGGGAGCCAAATTTATGCTTGGGATGCTTGGACTTGTTGGCAGGATGGGATGAATCTTGCACAGTGGATGGCAATTGTGATTGGGCATTGAGAGCACGAGAGGAAAAGCGTTGAAATCATGGTCATTGGTGGGATGACAATAAAGTGTTATCCAATAAAATTGCCTCCCTGGAGGCAAGCTCTTCAAAGCTTTTCCCAGGAAGGTAACAGCAATAAGATTCAAGGGCAGGATAATGGAGGATGGCTGGTTGCCTGGTCCGTCACAGGCTCCTTATCCAATGCTTTGTACTATTCATGCCCCATTAAGGATGATAGTATATAATAAATCTCAATCACTTGATGGTAGTTTATGCTATCATTGAGTGAAACTATCCCTCAATAGTATCACATAAATCAATTTAAAGACTTTACCTACAAGAATTTAAAACAAGACACTAAGCTTTGTCTTCCCTTTCCCAGGATCAGGAGATGAATCACCTAATCTTCTCAGATGTCCTTACAGCCTGCCTAGGGATTGAGGGCCACCAATATCAACAACTGCATGGGCCATTCAATGATATATCTGGTAAGTGCTTTTACAAGGAGCTGGCACAGATTAACTCCTCCGAGCAGTACTCCTGGCCCACGCTGGTATCACCCCACTCCACCCAGCCTGTAGATATATACACTTGTATATACTACGTACTCACATATTTCACCGGTAATTTTGGACGTTATAATATACACGCCAAGATCTTTTGATTGATGATGACAGTCTATCCAATTGTGACGGCGCTCACAGGTTTCCAAGTTACCAACTTGGTACCTTATTTTGCTAAAGTACACCCCAATTGTTGGGTCTCTACAGTCCTGGGATCAGATTCCTGACCAATTGTAATTTACCCGGGCCACCATAATGCAGGAATTCAACAACTTAATGAATAAGGGAAACCTGATTAGGACAGCCAAGAAGCCAAAAAAGGCCCCCAAGTCCCAAATCACAGAGGCCTACCCAATCATGATTGACCTCCTTCATTGGGACCCAAAGCTTCCCTTAACCCAGGTCCGCAAACAACTTGCACACCAGAACATATGGGTTTCTGAGCGCATGGTACAGCTCTGGATGCACAGAAAGGTGGCTTCAATATGGATTCTTAACAATTTTGCCAGCAACAAATGGGATGGCGCTGAGGATTCCCCATATGACACCACAATCAAATCCACCCTGGTCTAATGCCTAACTAGTCTAACAGATGATATCATGTTCATCTCTTACTACAAGCTATCAATAGCTTTTGACAATTTTGGTGCCCAAGGAAGAGCTGTCACTCAAAAAGGGAGGAAGAAGGTCAAGAAGGGGATGTTCAATGATGCGTTTCTGGCTGTTTCAGCCAAGGGTTTTGTCTACTATTGGACAAACCCAGATTTTACCAATGGCTAAAAGTACAGCCACATCCTTGGTGGATTAATTGACTCCTGGGATGGCTCAAATTCCAAGCACTGGGCTTTCTTGAGCCAACAGATAAAGGGAAGTTCCACTGCCCTTGAGGCTATCCAGGGACGCGGGCACCAGGCCTCAGTCTACCCCGCTGGCCATGCAGACATCCATCTGGGTGATGTTGTGTTCTTTAATATTGGAGATACACTCTAGGAGTGCCACCCTCAGGCTTTCAACAACCTCTATCTTGGGGTCCTTGACCACAATTCTCTCTTTGGTCACCAAATGGTGGCTGGCTTGTTTGTGCAAATGGTTTTCCATGTGAACACGGGCAACCAATCACGTAAGGATAAGCGCCTCCCACCCCATGCCACAGCCACCTACCAGCTAATCAAGGCAATGACAGATGAGGAATATGACAAGCAATATATGGCGGCCATCATGCAAAATCTTCCTACCCCTACCCCCTCCACCTCCAGCCCCCACCTTCCAGCCCAACCCACCCAATTTCAGACCCCCCCAGTCCAGCACTGCCTCTACGTCTTCCTTCCTGTGCTATTCTGCCTTCTAGGCATCACTCTTCCCCGCCCCCAATAAACCCCCTGCTGCTAAAAATTTTCTATTTATATTATCTTTAATTTTAATTTCAATTGGTCCTGTTCTCTTTGTTTATAGTTGGTTTTATTCTTTATGCTTAATTTATTTATATAAAATCATATATTAACTATTCTGTGTATCTAGATCCAGAACATAGGTATTTTTAGTACCCAAACATAGCCCTTTGTGAAAATATTAACAACAATTTGGTGGTTGTCAAAATTTGAATTAGAAAATTATAGGTTAATTGTGTTTAGATAATGTTGTTACTGATCCAAATTCAAAACCTTAAAGTTTATAATCAAGGGCTTGAATTTGGATCAGTAACAACTTTATCTAAAAACAATTAACCTATAATTTTCTAATTCAAATTTTGACAACCATTAAATTGTTGTTAATATTTTCACAAGGGGAAATGCAAAGTGCTAAAAATAATATGGCAATTAAGGAAACAATGCCAACACAAAGCAAACAACACAAAGAGTTAAGCGTAAAACATATATAAAATGGGTAAAAGATGGGATATTGTAGTAAATGGGAAAACAAACAAGGATAAACAAAGAGGCAAAATTATCAGAATAACACAGATTAAATTGGGGTGAAAGCTATAAAACATATGGAAAAGTTAGTAAAAAATCATATGAGAGAACTTGAAAAGCTGCTCAAAGACCTCAACTCGGCAATTGCCAAAATTAAAGATATTGACTGCAAGGTACAGGCAAAAGTTAAGGCTGTTGTCCTTACAGGGGACAAAATCAAAAAGGTGTCTGCCAAGGCACTCATGGCCAAGATGCCTGACATATCCAAAACAACAATCAAACACATGTTATATGTCCATAAAACCATGGTGGAAGGCCTCCAATTCAAGTCCTTTGCCCTCTCTGTGCTGTCTGTCTGGGTCAACATCCCTGATAGTTATGCCCACCTCAACCCTGCTAAGCAAGCCAGAACCAAGGACACAGAATTTCTGGTGCAATTGCTTGCACCAAGAATGGCAAATCCTGCCAAAGCTGCAGGCAAGGAGGAAACTCATGAAGGTAACATAAAAAAATAAAATTAATGAAAATTTCTAAATACTTACCTTTTTTTAGAAAACGTAGACAGTGAACTCTGCCGGGTCCTGGTCCTCTTTGTCCCCCCACCTTCTACACCAATTACACCTATCATGTGGAAAGGCAGATATTTATGTCCTCCCTGTCTTGTGAAAGCTGCAGGACCGCGTCCATGGTACCTTCCCAATGTCCCAGGAGGAGTTAGCCGGGCTGACACCTGGCAAGGGGGCATCCAAGTGGGCAGTTACTGCCTACAAGGATGCCCAACTGGTCCACCTTGACCCGGTGGTCCTCAGTGGAGTTTACTGTGTAAAATCCATTGAGCTTATTTTGGACATCCTGGCAACGCTCCCATTCAAGAATATACCAGAGATGACCTGGGACCACGCGGCTGCTTGCTTCTGCTTCCTGGTGGAGCACACACTCTCTTAACTGCTCGAGAGCTTTGGGCATGTGGTAGGAAAATTTGCTGTTGCAGACGCAAAAGCCGTAAAGAAGACCAAGGTCCTCCTGGCAGACTTCAGGCTGGCCTGGAGTGCCAACGAGACAGGGGTCCCTCCAGCAATGGAGCTCATGTTTGCCAAGACAAAGCATGACAAGAAAATTAGTGCTGTGTATAATAAACTCTGTGAGTTTACAGAAGCCTTTGCTGGACAAAGGCTTCACCTTGTGGTTTACCTTAGGTATCTCTTTTACTTTGGGATGAGCGCATTTGTAAAGGACCTTGACAAGGTCCTCCTAGGGGTTGACAAGGCCAGGCTCTCCCTGGATGGGAAGAAGGTCCCCCCAGGTTACAACTCAGTTGACCATGTTATCCAGGACGCCCTGGTCCTGGCTGGTATCTCCGGGTTTGCAGCCCCACCAGAAAGCTGCTGCTCTATTCCCACCTCACTATCCTCTCTTTTACTAGCCAAAAACAATACTTCAATCAGGGTGTATCCACTGTACACAGTATGGCAGTGGATTTTGTGCGGCACCTTCATTGCAGGGTGGGTACATACCACCAAACCCACTACAGGCGCACTCAATAAAAATCTCCTTCCTCAATATAAGCTAAGCTTTTAAATTTTACTTCTATTGTGTACACTTTACATTTAACTCTTTTAATTTGATTTTTATATTTATTTGACAAAAGTGATATAAATATATTTGCATTATCCAGTATCAGGTGTTTGGGATAACCTCAGATGCCATCATAAAAAATTATAATAAAATAAATAAATTGTGAACCTTCATTGATGTTCCTTCTAAATTGATTATGGTCTAAGAAGCTTCTAAATATAAAATGATAATTGATAAATCTTAAATAGTAAATTAGAGAATATAAAAAAGTTGAACAAGCTAAGACTTTAATTGATTGGCTGTTTGGCAAGGCAGGTAAGGATGAACAAATCAGCATGGCCATAGAATTTGCCCACAGTCTTAGCTAGGAGGGTGTGGATCCTGGCCTGCAGCAGATCAAAGAGGTTCTTGGTCCCAGTTGGGGTCCCTTGCTTGATGACTTGCTTGAGCCACCCAAAGACTTCCTCAATGGAATTTAGGAAGGGCAAATAAGCAGGGAGGAAGAGAAGGCGCAAATTTGCTGTGGCCAATTACTGGGGGCCCACTGCAATGCTAGTGTCAATTGATGGAAATTCCTCAAGAATATCTGCCATCTTATGGAGACCAATGTTGTCCAGCACAATGATGTTGGTGAAGCCCAGGCTTGTGCGCCTCAGGTGCTCCTGGACCAATCAGAGGAATGACAGAAAGCTCTGGCTGTTATGGGAGCCTAGAATCATTTGATATAGCTTGACCCCCTTTGGACTGAGGAGAGCCATCATTGAGTAGGCTGTGGCGCATACTGCTACACGCCAAGCTACCCCGTCATTTGAGCCTTTTGGGACATACCCATATTCATTCCACATAGACAAGGCAAATGCTGATTTGTCAATGTAATAGAATTTGACTGTCCCCTTGGCTTTGAGGGCAGTTGTTGTGATCTGAGGCGCGGCACAGAGTCCCAACAGGAAATCCTCTCCTTAGGATTGGATTTGTACTAAGTCTTAGTTAGAATGGCAGGGAAGGCTATGTGGTTACCTTGTGGCCCTGATTGAATAATATCTGCTAGATGTGGCTAGAGAGGCGCCAAAGTATGTGAAGACAAAAAGACAAAAATTTGAATAGAGCTTAATTTTATTGGAGAATAGGAAA